>JAUTBT010040056.1:0-36099 GCA_032361225.1 Lepetodrilus schrolli | reverse complement strand
ACAGACAATATTGATTTTCGTGGGTATACCCCATACAATACATATTCGGGTATTGGTCCACATGGTGGATCTTCAATATTAATTCATCAAGGTGTCCTTCACAGTCCTGTGGATTTAACAACAAATCTACAGGCTGTCGCCGTTCGCCTCGCTTTGCATGTGGCAGTGGCTTTATGTTCATTGTATATACCTCCATCACATAATGTCCAACAGGGAGAATTGGATTCTCTCATTAATCAGTTACCGGCACCTTTTGTTATCATGGGTGACCTTAGCGGTCGCAGCCCTTTGTGGGGTCGTGATGATACCAATGATAACGGTGGGCACATTGAGGATCTTTTGTCGGATCATCAGTTGTGTGTTTTTGGTGATGGTTCCAACACCTGCTTGCATCCTGCAAGTGGTGCATATCCTGCCATTGATGTGTCTATTGTAGGTCCACAACTGGTTCAAGATTTTTAATGGTCTGTGCATGATGATCTATGTGGTGGTGATCACTTTCTCACAGTCCTGGAAGGTGTCACTCCATCAGACCAGGATTCAGTTGCTCATTGGAAGCTCGACGGGGCGGATTTTGGGCGATTTTGGGCTCTCTGTTCGGAAGGGATGTCTCATGATGCTTTTCTGGACGGAGATCCAATACAGTCGTTCGCAGCCCTGCTCACTTCCATAGCAACGGAATGCGTCCCTGGAACCTCTGCAACTCGTTGTATTCATGAACCATGGTATAATGATGAATGCAAGGATGCCGTTGGATCTCACAAGAGGGGCCGAGCACTGTTTTCGAGAATGTCCTTCTCCAGCTGATCTGAATTCTTATAGAAAGGTTGATGCTTGGGCTCGCTGTTCTGTTAAGACGGAGGAACGTCGGTCATGTCGTGGTTTTGTCTCTAAAATTAGTAACCGTGCCCCAGTGGGTAAGGTGTGGAGTGTGGTCCAACGTATCGGGGGCAAGGGCTCAAAAACTAGTATCAACCATTTAACAGATAATAGTGACCTTCTTGCGTCTAAGAAGAATATTTCAGGTTTTTTGGCTAAAACTGTTTCCAGGGCCTCTTCTGATAGCTATTACCCAAAATTTGGAGCCTTTAAGGCTGAACAGGAGAAACATATAGTTGATTACGCTTCAGATAGCCTGAAGATTGCAACGAGCCCTTCTCCATGGAGGAGCTCCTACAGTCTCTGAGCGGTGCCAAGGATGCCTCTGTCGGTCCAGACGTGCATTATCAACTATTAAAGCGTTTACCTGATACTGGCTTGCATGTCTTACTAAATATATTTAGTCATGTTTGAATGTCTGGGGATTTCCCATCTTCATGGCACAATGCCATTGTTGTGCCTGTTCCCAAACCCAATGGAGATCGTTCTAATCCTCTTAATTACAGGCCTGTTGCCTTGACTGGTTGCGTCTGCAAGACTATGGAGCGGATGGTCAATGGTGGGCTTGTTTGGTTCCTGAAGGTCGGCAATCTGTTAGCAGGTGTTCAATGTGGCTTCGGGAAGCGGAGAGGCACCATTGACCATCTCGTTCGTTTGGAATCATTTATACGTGGTGGTTTTATTGATAACCAGCACGTGGTGTCGGTCTTTTTCGACCTGGAAAGGGCATTTGACGTGTGTGGAGGCATGGTATTTTATCTGATTTGCATAACATGGGTTTTGGGGGGCGTGTGCCCCATTTTGTTGGCAGCTTTTTGCAAGACTGTGAATTTGGGGGTTCGTGTCGGGTCTGCACTCTGCGATTCTGTTGATTGGGAGATGGGTGTCCCAAAGGGTGCAGTATTGTCCGTGACACTATTTGGTGTCGGAATCAGTAACCTTATCAGGGTTCTCAGCGATGGCATTGCCATTGATGGTGCACATTTTGTGGACGATTTTGGCATTTCATCTCGGGGTTCAAACTTTTCAACTCAACGTGCCTGGTTTTACTCCTCGCCAAACCTCAAACATCTCTTCACCCAGGTTCCTGGACACCTCATCCTATCGTTTTTAAAAGAAATTCGTCTATATCACAAGTTTTAATCTTTCACCACTGCATATATATTTCTATTGTAGTCGCAATATTTATTCAATTTCATCATTCCATTTATTCAATCATATATTCACTTTTAATCAAACTTATCATTTTTAACCCATTTATATTGTATAGTTAATTAGTTCACCGTCACGTATGGGTGAAAGATTCCCGCTGTGACGTAAAACAAAAATTCACTCACTCACTCACACTTCAAACGTGTCGACTGTTGAACGCCGGTTGCAGGTGTGTCTCAATGAAATTCATCGATGGTCTCTTGACAGTGGATTTCGATTTTCAAGGGCCAAAGCTGGTGTGGTGCACTTTTGCAACAAACGTGAGTTACGTAATGATCCACAACTGTTTCTGGATGAGGCTCTTCTGGAGGTTGTCAGGGAGGCCAGGTTCCTTGGTCTCATGTTTGACAACAAATTATCTTTTATTCCTCGTGTCAGGCATCTTAAAGCTGAGTGTCTTGAAGCTTTGAATCTATTAAAGTCTGTATCTGGCGCCAGTTTGGGCGGTGATTGGAAGACCCTACTAACGTTGTATGGGGCTCTGGTTCGCTCCAAATTGGATTGTGGTTCTATCATCTACAGGTCTGCTCGTGGGAGCTATTTGAAGCAATTACAAACTGTTCGGGCTTGCATTGGGTGCCTTCCGTACATCTCCGGTTCCATCCCTTTATGTGGAAGCTGATGAGGCCTCTATCTCCGAGAGGCGAATCAAGCTAAATTAAAGTCTGATCCTTCAGATCCTGCTTGCAACTGCGTGTTTCATCCAGAGTGCGCTGCTCTGTGTGAACGTGAACCAGGGACTGTTCCTCCTCTCAGTGTTCGCATGCAGGAGCGTGTGCTTCAGGGGAGTATCGATCTTGAAAGTGTTAAAATCTGCAAACTTCTCAACTTTCCACCTTGGCGAATGGTTGGGCCAACTATAGGTCTGGATCTTGCTGAGTGTCTGAAATCTACCACCAATCAATTGGTTTATCGGTGACATTTTGCTGGGTTTGAAGCTCAGTATCCCGAACACATTGGTATTTGTACTGACGGTTCAAGGGATGGCGTCAGTGTGGCAGCTGCCGCCATCGTAGACAATCGGTCTCTTACTTGTCGACTCCCAGATGGTGGTTCTATATTTTCTGCTGAAGCTAGGGCAGTACTTGTTGCTTTAGAGGCCATTCAAAGATTCAAACCCAAATCGTACATTGTATTTTCTGATTCACTGTCCTGTTTACGGGCAATTGAAAGTTGTAGTCGTGGCTAATTAATTACAGAAATTTTGCAGCTCCATGACTTTCTTGCAGCCTCGCAATGTGATGTTGACTTCTGCTGGTTGCCGGGTCATGTGGGTGTTAGGGGTAATAGTTTGGCCAACTCTGCAGCTGGGGCCGCCCATGGTGTTTCAGTCTCAACAATGCATGTGTGAAAGATCCCCACTGTGACGTAAAACAATAATTCACTCACTCACTCAACAATGTCGGTGCCATGCAGAGATTCGGGGCGGAGCATCACTTCATACATGGGGTCGCTCCACCAAAATAAATGAGACTGTCCTGCAACGATGCTGCATCAGTCGTGCCTTTTTCACCCACTATTACATTTTGAATGGTGAGGATGGACCTGGGTGCATTGGGTGTGGTGCGAGCCTCACAGGTTTTGCTCCTCGCCAAGCCTCAAACATCTCTTCACCCAGATTCCTGGGCATCTCATCGTTTTTGAGAGAAATTGATCTATATTGTGGGTTTTAATTTTTCACCGCTGCATTCATGATTCTATTGTGTTCGCAATATTTGTTCCAATTCAATTTCATCATTCCATTTATTCAATCATATATTCACTTTTGATCAGACTTTTTTGGCATGTTTTTCATGCTGCGTTTCATTTTAGCCATTCATATTGTATAGTTAATTAGTTCATCGTCACGTATGGATGAAAGATTCCCGCTGTGACGTAAAACAATAATTCACTCACTCATAATTCACTCACTCACATGAGTGAGTCAGAAAATCTTGAAAGTGACTTTAATCTCCAAATCAACAAACCAACCAACCAACATCCAGGCATGAACTAGTTGTTTATGCATGTATATATAATCTTTTCCTGCAAAATTAAATATAATTTATGACAGTGAGTCGGACATTTACTACAAGAGTACCAGTAGTAGTATCTGTCATGGTATATTTTGTAAGAGTATAGCTTTTTGTATAATAATATGCAGTTCATCCTTGACAGTAAATTTAACACATAGTAAATATTAAAAATAAAGCAAGTGTAAAATTAAAATTAAAAATAATCCAGGAAATACATTATAGTAAGTATACTTTGACTGCCTCCCAAAGTATACCCCTGGAGAAATTCATAAGGCAAAAGGAGAGAAACTGTCAAAAATAATCAGAACTTTAATAAGTGGGTATAGTTTGACAAGATGGGATATAGTTTGGATGCATACCAATTTCAGCCCATCCAAGCTATACCCGGGTATATTATCAGACCTTCCAAACTATACCTGGGTAGGGAGTATAGTTTGAGACCTTACACCAGTATTTTCTCCTGCATGTGGTTCTTATGCCCAATCTGGGATAGCGATATATCTATGTATTTGGAGAGCATTTTGGGGGCATTCATTAATTATATTTATATACTTTTTCAGCTTTGGAGTAGTCTGATTGAGATCCCTGTTACTCTGACATTTGAACAAGAGTTGAAGAAATCAATACTGGATGCATTTGGGAGCATTTTGTGCAAGGTTTGATATGCATGTTTCTTACACATATGTTTGATAACACTTTTAACCTTGTCCCTGCTGGATTAAATTAACGTGACGTTGTTGCAAAATAATATAATTTTTAATGCAAGTATAAGTATGATCAATGTAATTAAAAAGTTATATGAACACAATGTATATGTTAACAGATAGATAATACATTGTAGAATATAATTAACAACTAATGTGAATAATATGACGCTTAAAATCAAGATGGTTAACTTACTTGAGCTACTGTTATTAATGTGATCCTTGTCCCTGAAAATGTAGGTATAGACCTAAAAATTAAATCTCTATGAGTCTCTATGGCTGAAATGTATAGTGTAACACAACTTTCTTAATGGTTACATGTAAAATATCAATCAAGGCAACACCTGAATAAAGTGATACCACTCATGGAGGTTCTGGGTTTAATGTATGAGGGGGTCATCCGTGCCCACGGACTAATATCTTTGTTTCCTCCACCAAAATGGCCGCCATCTTGGATTTCATGATGATGATGTCATCAAACTAAATATGTCGATGGATATAAGGAAAGGGTAATCACGTTTCTAAGTTCATGCCAGTTTTTATTTCATAGAACAGTTAGAAGTTGGTTAAAAACTTGAATTTGTTATACCTTCCCGATATTTCAATATGCCTATATAATGGGCATTGTGAGACCAAATTTCAAATTGCCGAGAAAGCGTTTGCCCAAGCCCCACACATGGGGATTTCTTTTCTGAGAAACTATGGGTTGTACTGATTCAGAAAAACTTTTTTTTCCCAAAAAAATTCCTGTTTTGCCCAGATTACTAGTATAACAGCTAATGCGTACCTATTCACTGCCTTTGATTCATGTTCAGATCATATGTCAATGAAACATAAATAGATAATTAAAAATACCATGGTATTCATGAAATATCACCATCAAAAACAATCATATATATTTAAGTTTATTGAGTTCAGAAATATGGGTAGCCCATATTCAATAATATATCATCTGTTTATCAGCTGCTTATCACTTCCCGCCGTCTTGACTGAAAAAGTTGGATTACAACTGTGAGCAAACTAAACTACCTTCATACACAAATTTTAATGACACATCTCATTAGGCAATTATCTATCGACCAATGGATTTTTTTTTTGTGATCAATGTCCATTATATATTATTTTGAGTGAATATTCCAATCAGTTCTTTTTTGCATGTGATTGGGAAACCTCATATGCCTTCAGCAGTCAACAAGGACACAAATGACAACCTCATATGCCTGCAGCAGGGAGAGCATAATGGTGCTGATTGGTTGATCCATGGCATTGACCTAATGTCACTAGTGGGAACTAATTTTTTCATTCTTAAGAAAGGGCCTCGATGACATCACACAAAATTGAAATACTATTTTCATTCATCATGTTTTCTACAACCACGACTTCTGAACAGTCGGCAACTAAAAACTGTGATATAACAAATAAATTACTTTAAATATATGGATAATGCATATGAAATTGAACTGCAAAGTTGAAATAGGTCTTTGTTTTGTTTCAATTTATTTGTATCATTCTTACCGATAAGCTATCGTCTGCTGGTGAATGTGAATGTCGACTCCAACATGGTTGTCATATGAACATTTCCAATATATGATGCTACTGTCGAAAAGAATGTCTTCAAAGATGCCAGTACCCCAGATAGTTAAAACAATACTCAGGCTTGGCAATTTTCCACAGATCTGAGGAAATTCATTGATGTAATTTTCTATGGATCGATTTATTTGCCCTGGATGTCGCTTGGGGCCTGCAGCCCGGGTTTGTTTTCCGATGAAAATATTGTATTTATTTGAAGCCCAATATGTTTACATTTTGTGAAAATAAGTTGTGAACAATTCTTGATGGTTTGGGAATTCATTGGGTTACATCATTTTTGTTTAGTGTCCTGTAAATCAGAAATTCTTGTTTAGTGTGCTGTAAATCAGCAATTCATCATAGTCATCGGAGTTCAATAATGAGGGAGCAAACAGCAAACAGCAAATTTTTGATGTTTCAGATTTTAAATTAACTTGACAGATTACACCCGCAGATTATTACGACATGAAAGATAATGTGAATTACGTCCATGGCTTATGCCCATACATGCTAATAACATGATGAATTCATAAAACAACAAGTTATGACATGGCATGGATGGTAGCACATTGGTAGAATGTTGGACAAGCTGTGATATAAGTGAAAGAATCTTGAAAGCGGCTCTACACCCCAATTGAAAAAAAAAAACGATTTAAATTTTTTTATTGAATGTTGATACTGCTTATTATCAACTGTATTAATTAAAATTATTTTCTATAAATTATGAGCACGCTAACATTTCATGTTGTAATAAGATGATAATCCATCTCTTGCTAAAATTTGATGATGCTAATTACAATATATGTGGCAAGAATTGGGTGGTCACATGTCATTACTGCACATGATGACAATGCACATGCCCAGCAGCAGGAAGGCCCAACGCACTTTTTATAAAAATAATTATCGTGGTATGATACCGTTTTCACCTAGGCTAGAGGTGCTATTCCTCGACACTTTTAAAAATCCCTTTGCATAAAAAAATAGGCAACCCATGAGAGATAGAATTCAGTTAATGGGTCTTTACAACTAAATAGACTTACAGTAGTAAGGGAATGGGAAGAAATGTGATAATCACAATAAAAAATGCATCACTTTAGACAAAAGTATATAATTTTTCCATCGAGGACTACCTCAATTTCGGCTACATTCTTTCTCTCATACACATTCTCTCATAAACAAAAGTACAAAATACACACAAAAATGGACACCAGTGGGACAAATAGAACACCAAAGTACAAGAAAGAGACTACAAATATTTGTCGATATATTCAAAATAGTATATTTTCTATTGAGGGCTACTACTAGACAAAGGTATTAAATGTAAACAAAAAAGCAACAAATTTTGTAATGTAGTGCACGAAAGGACAAGAAAGAGACTACAAATATTTGTAGATAGAAAATAATTATACCACAAATTGGACACTATAGGTTTTTGTCCAAAGGATGTAGAGTACAAATTCTATAGTATATTTTCAATCAAGGAATACCTTTTTTCTACAGAACACGCACAAAAGAAGCAACAAATTGTATACTGTATTGACATATATTTTTCCCAAATAACATTTTCCTTTTACAAAAAAGGCACTATGGATACAGAATATCCTCAAGGAAGTGTGTATAGGACATTCTACTATATTTTCCTTTTCGGGTACTATATATGGTAACACAAAAAACAAATTGTGGGTCTACTTTGGGTACAATAGGTGTTGTACGGGGATGTACCAAGATTTGTCTTTCTACTTTCCAATATCTAGAAACAATACGCAATATAGCAAAGATATAAACAATAACCCATGAGTTACGAGGGATTTCAGATTATCTTTCGCAGTCGGCTCCAGGGCAGGCAGCAGTGCAGGGGGTGCGTCTGATCCAGGGGATCGGAAGACACCCACATGGTCTGGACAGGTCCCATATCCATGGTGCCCGTTCCGCCACAGGGGATGGTTCCCGCCGGGTTTCGGTTTTCCAAACCCACAGGGGAACCCATCCCAGGATGTGCAGGCGGCTAGGTTCGTGACGCCAAGAGGTGTGTCGAACCATGGTCAAGGGGCTGATCTTTTCAGACATTATCCCCCCCTGACTTAGCCACCTCACAGACCGCCCCCAGTGACGAGTCGGCCCAAACGTGACGAGTCGCAGATGGTTGATCAGATGTAGCTTGATGACCATACGCCAAGCTCTGGACCGTTAGGGCACCAAGAAGACCCTGGAATAGAATCCCAGTCCTGGGTTGCCAAAAAGGCAAAAGACTGCGCCAGGACATTCTGGAGCTTAGGATCCACCACCAAAGGTGCCTGTGGTGTGGAACTCGATGATGGGACCTTTACCATGGGTGGAACCATCATCGAGCCGCACAGTTGCAACGCCGGAAGGATCTCCACAGGCTTCTAGCCCACATGGAATCCTTCTCTCACCTCCTCCCGAGGGTCAAAACAGATCAATGCAAGCTACAGTTGCAGCTGTCGTCGAAATGGGACAGCACATGTTGCAGGCATTTGTAAACAGTGTCTGCGTGGGTTGGGGTAGGTAGTGTGTCTGTTCCAGAAAGCCCTCCCACAACCATTGTATCACTGTGGTGCGAAACCATGGAGTGATGCGAATCATCACGTCCCAATGGTTACTGTACCAGTGACTGGCGATCTTCACCAACCAGAATCAGATTATCCAGCATCCCATTAACATTGCGAGTGAAACGAATGTAGTCCGTGACATCTTTGATTTTCCTCTCAGCACAGTCGTTGACCACCAACATCGCATGAGCTACTTCACACGTGAAATGGTACTCTGGGTCCTCTTGCCATTCCTCGGGGTCTCTCGCTAACCATGCAGTTCCTCGCTGGACGAGATGGAAGAACAACCAGCTCCGCTATGTGATAAACTCTGATAGGCATGGAATACCAACGTGGCCACCCAAGAATGGTGCCAACTTGGGAATTATCTCCTCGAAATGGTGTCCGCCAGGTTTACCAACAGGAAACCGTACAGGAACCTGATTGGCCACGAGAGTCCGCACCATTGCAGATTTCTCTTGGTTCGGGACATCTGTGTTGAAGAATGCAAGCACCACCAGCTCAGGGCATAGGTACCCCAGGTGGTTCAGGAACGATTCCTTCGTTGCCATACAAATCACATCGTTGATAGGCCTATAGCTCAGGAATCCAATATCAATGCGTGGTCCTCCGAACGACAGTGCTGACTGTAGGAAGTATCGGCTGTAGATGAGCGCAAAAAAATCGGCTAGACAATTCACCTGGGTCCATTCTGCAGCAGTGAAATTGTCCTGATACTTATCATATAGTAGGGCCATCTTCAGCAACGTGATGGCTTTCGCCATAAACCTAGCATGGTGGATCGCCCCTACACGACGCATGAACAGCTGCACTGGGCGTCCATTGCGCAAGATAGGCAGTCTGAGATAGGCAGCAATCAGCTCTATGAGTTCCAAATAGTCTTCACGCTCCCAGACAGGTTTTCCATACACTCCTGCGCCCAGTCACAGGTCTTCACAGCCAGGAGATAACTGGGCGATCGACGTGCCCGAGGCCACACGAACCTAGTAAGCTGATCCATGGCGGGCTGGTTGGGCATCAAGATGCCCTTCACACCCTTCAGAATGGGATCCTCTGGGGCTTTGTTGGGACCTCTGACTGTGTGTCATGTGTATCTCGGCCATGTGACATGTGCAGTGCCCTTCCGTCGTTCTATACATGCACATGCTCCATGGTCTACACCAATGTTGACAGCTGTGGTGTCCCACACCGAAGCGAGCAGACTGTCAGTCCCTACATTCCAGGCCTCCAAGATTGAGAGTGTCACGGCAACTGTGTTCTCCCCAGTGGCTGGCTCTAACACTGGCACACCAAGGAACTGTGGATTGAGCTGGGTGGGCCCGGACAGACACACGGCCTCGTGGTCATGAGCATCTCCAGAGAGGTACTTCACCACTTCCCCATCAAAGTGGACTGTCAAGTAAAGAGGACTGGCAAATTTCTGTCTGATCTGATCAACGACCGACTTCACTTTGTTTGTTCTCTGGCGCTTGCAGGTGGACAATGATGCAGTGATGGAGGCCGTGGTAGCACTTGTACACTGATTAACAAATGTAATCACAATCTCTCGGAGCTGAGTTTGAACCTCATGGCCGCTTCAGTGGTGTTTTCAAATATTTTCTTCGAGTCCCTTTCAACAGTCATTTTAGATGGTTTTGGTTGTGGGCGCTTGTGAGTTTGGGGCGTTGTGAGTCCTGAATCATATAGGTCAGAATCAGAATCACCAGTATCGCAATCATTGCTGTCATTAGCAATAGATTCTACATCCCACCACCAGAAATTGTACTTGTTTTCTGGTTCCTGAGCACTTGCGGATGTGGATGGCAGATCATCATTCTGTGATGCTCGTTGTTTCTCCTTGTCATGCCACGTTCTCCGCTTGTTTCCGTTTCTCACGTCTAGCCTTCAATGCACTGGTTTTGATGTCCTGACCTGCCATCAGTAATGTTTGAGGAAATGCCGTTTGATTTGAATAGAACTCCAAACGCGGAGCAATATCGAAGAGTTCGTTGAGTCTGTTCACCACAGAAGCATTCGAGGTACGTAGATAGTTTTTGTTGGAGCACACTTTAACAAACCATTGGAGGAGTTCTCCCATCTTTTTGTCAAGAATGAGTCCAAATGTCTTTTACCTCGTTCCAACAAAGTCTGATAAACTCTGACTTTGTGTAGGAGAGGCCAGCCTCCTCACTACTGTTCCGGATACTTCTGTACCTTTGCAGAACGACCTGATTTGTGGGTAGGTGGGTCCACGCAATATTGTCTACTGGGACCAACATACTTATCCCACATTTTGGAACTGGTAGATGTCCTGGATAAACTCATGGTGTGTGTTGAATCTGTTGATGGGCTATTGAATCATGCAACACCAATCTGTATGAGCATTGTATGAGCATGAGTGACGCAGGAAATAAAATATGGTCAACACGAGTGACCCACCAAATGACTGGGATTGAACATTTTGGATACATACCATATTAATGCACCAGAAGCAATAACGCATGACTTTTTGTATGAATACCATGCTTGACTATCCATTGCATCCAAATAACTAAATGAGAACAATCCAACAGCAACCTAGGTGGGAAAAGTACATGCACTATTGTACTAAGCCATTTTGTGGTTCATGACTTTTTTGCATGCGCCTGTGAGTGTGAAATCATCATGGTCGAAACATGTTTGACAATGCTTGAAACATGTTCATACATGTCTGACTCATGTTTCGACCATGAGGACTTCACAGGGGTATGTACCATCAATGACATTATTTAGGAAAAGATATTTCTAAAGTCTTTGTAAGCCTCTCAACATGGACGATTTTCTATAAAATTGACCAAAATTTATATGTTGAGTGTGTATGAGTTTATAGATGACTGAGATGCAAACTATTTTTGGCGTGAATGCTTTCGACCATTCTAACAATAATCCAATAGAGCATCAAAACCCAGATAAATATTTTTTATTTTTTTCATTTTTGGACCACCCTAATGTACATGGATTGGCCAAAATCATTATAACCTTGCCATTTACGAGGATGCTTATGATGAGGACTTTTAAAATATGTTCTGAACATGTACATCAAGTTGGAAATTGAAAGCTGGCTGAGAGGCGTTCCTGAGGTGCAAGGGTTAGGCGTTACTTAGGTGCAGGGGTAAGGCATTCCTGAGGTGTAGGGGTAAGGCGTTCCATCTAGTAGAAGTTAGGGAAGGATCCAAATGTTTGCAAAACTGACTAGTAGTACTGTTATATACTCAACAAAATTAATTAAGGCCCAGGAGCCTTTTTGGATATATAAATTAGAGCTTTATATAATTTTAACAACGAAGAATTTCCAAATGTGTGTAACATCCAGGTACTCTTCAAGAATTGACAGACGCAAATATGAAGAAGAATGGCGAGTTCCAAATTTGATTGGTAGAATTTTGTAGAAAGCTTCCCCACAAAATATCTGCAGTTGAGTGTTGATCAGTGATTAGTCCTGATAATTTAAAATCCAATGTGCTCCTGATTATGCTAATATTTAATTACCGTGAATAAATTAATATTCTGGGGTCTCATTGTTCAGAATAGTTGTAGCTACTGTTGATTGTAAATCAAATTTTATGGACTTGCTACAAGTGTTAAGTCTGTTTATATGAAACAAATTTTATCGCTGCAATAGTTTTAGCTATAAACCAGATTTTCAAGTATTGTAGCGATAATAGTGTTTGCCGCAGTGATCTTTCAGTTTCAGTAGGTCCATAACATTTTGCTGATAATCATTTGTAGATACAACTGTTCTTAGCAACTATTTGCCCCCAGGCCTGCAATTTAGTACGAAGCTTACATGCTAGGTAGATGTTGCTAGAATGACTAAGGGCAATAGCACACTAATGGACGGCCATCATACTCGTAGATCTTTCAGTTTTGTAACCTATTGCATTGAGGGACTGGTGGTAGTAGATCATTAGATTTCAGAGTCAAAGGTCCCGAGTTCGAACCTTTCCCCTGGGGGAACTGTCATCAATTTTCGCCCAAGTAACATTTCAGGTGCGACCACGTTACTTGCTGGGAGGCTCAGCATGCAGTGTACATGGTGTAGTTAACCTGTCCTTGTACCATCTGCTGCTTTATGGTTTACTGTAACACTAAGCACAGCAGGTGTTGCAGGTTCCTGCCTGACATTAACTCACAAGCAGGGGTTTGGTGTGAAATAATCTTAAAAACAACTATCAACTTTTGAGTATCATATTATGATCCATGAATATCGTGAGTACAGTACTAAACTACTGCAGTTACAGTTGACCTTGTTGTAGAGTATAACATTGCTCGGTCAAGTCTATTGCAATGAGTTATTGCATCTATACATATTTTGTTCACATGTTGTTTTATATCGTTAACTTAAATTTTGATAGATTTTTTTTGGTTATTTTTAGTCCTTGCTTAAGTCCAGCTAAGTAATTAGTCTCTAAGCTACTAAGCATGCTAAAGCCATGTCTGTTAGAATGTCTTAAAGGATCTACTCCCCCTGTCCTATGGAAGACTTTCTGTAATCTGACCTAATGTCACGCTAATAATGCTAATTAGCTGGGACTTTGACCAGATTATAGTTATATTGTACTGGTGATGGTGACTCTTATCCAGCAAACCCTGGACAACCTCAGCTTATGAGTCGATCATTATCAACAATGAGCTCGCAATCATGTCCACATTGGCCATGTTGTGGCTCCCTATGGACATGGATAGATGCAGAACATTCCCGTCATCAGCCAAGGACTTAGATTCCTTCCAAGGATGGAAGCTACGATGAAACCTAGTACCAGCGTTAATGAGGAACCGATATAAGTTGCTCTGTAGTTCTGACTACACTTATTCTTCTGACAATAGTTTTACTCCTCTGACAATAGTTTTATTCTTCTGACAATAGTTTTATTCTTCTGACAATAGTTTTACTCCCAACAATAGTTTTACTCCTGACAATAGTGTTGTTCCTCTGATAATAGTTTTACGCCAGACAATAGTTTTACTCCTGACAAGAGTTTAGTTTAAACATATTTTATTCAAGAAGAAATGGATGGGTTACAAGTTATTACAACTTAAATGAAAACCGCTCCAAGAGAAGGGGAAGAAAAGATGGAGAGAGAAGAAAGAAATATTAAGAATGAAGGAGATATATGCACATATTCTGTAATTGTAAATATTTACATAAGCATATTAAGTAAAACTTTTTGTTTGTTTAATGTACAACTGTACTAACTCTAAAATGGTTTCATTTTCTGATACATGGAAGCCTGAACAGCCATTTAACAATAACTTAACATTGATATGTACAATATATTGTAAAGTAATTCTTTGAATATTTCCTAGCATATCTTCACGGTATGTGCTGTATATCTGACATTCAAGTAAATAATGGAAAGCATTTTCACATGGATTATCACATAGACAAGAAGCAATATCATATTTTAAACAAATCGTTATTCAATGGACTAATGGAATATCTAAGTTTAGTGAGTAAAATACAATATTTCCTTGCCCCATAGGAATAATAGTCGGGCATGATAACAAGAGTACTAATGGTAATGATAGAAATAATAGTAACAACAGTAATAATAATAATAGTACTAGTAATAATAAAAGTAATAATAATAGATATTAACAATGTGTCAGACCCACCCTCTAAGGCATAGCCAAAGCACTACAATATTACCCAAGGTCAATGCACTCGTTGACATTCCAATTTTTTTTACTGTTGGAAGTGAGCCTTTAAATAGAATGGGGCAATATATATAAGGTTTCATTTGATTCTTATGTATTTGTACATGTGTGAAACCTAATCATTGAAAAAGAATGAATAACCTTTGTTACCCATTCTGCTAATGGCCAGTGTTTTGTATACATTTATTCATGTATCTGAGCCATTAGCCTTCAAAACTGTATTGTGTTATATTGCAACCTACAGAAGATAAGTCTGAAATTGCAATAAAATAATGTACAATTCAAATCAACATACCTGTACATATGTATAATATTCAGATATATTTGAATATTATAGTATCCGATAGGAATTTGTTTTTACCATATATATATATATACATTGCAATACATTATAATGAGAGAAAAATACACATGCTGACATTTCACTTAATAATTGTTCATATCCAAAGTAACAAGATCATCTTTGAGCAATATTTCATCAGAATATGTAATAACACTGTTAGCAACCTATGCAAAGATGATCTTGCCACTTATAAGTTATATTGAATTTGCTTACTTTTCTGTCATATTTTAATATGACTGATCTCTGATTTTTTAAAGAAATTATTATTTTTAGTGGACGTGCACCGAGTGCTTTGAGTTTGGATTCTCTGAACGCTGAAGGTTTCACTAGCGGTCATCCCTTCCCTGTTACCCATGGTCACTCAGTGACCGTTCCTGGGGCGGCTGCTGCATGGGTGGACACTGTGGACAACTTCGGCAGCGGAAAGGTACAACACAGCTAGTGGATGTCCATTCATATTTTAACTTCCTTTTATTGGAGTCAATCAAAAATGCCTCCAATCAGGAATGGAAATAGAGGCTGAATTTGCATGTGCGGGTGTGTGAAGAAGAGCAACAGTACTTGCAAATTGAGACTTTTTGCCACTGTCTTTCGAACATCGCCCCTCTGCATACGTAAAATGGTGTATTCACGTGATGACCGACATTTGTGATTTTAACAATTACTGAATCCCCAACATCTCTGTTGCATAACGCTGACCTCCAGTTTGCTGTAGGTGTTAACTACAATGTACTTGATTAACTCAATTAACAGTAATTGCTAAAACACCACATATTTCAGGGATACCGGTATGTCCAGTTTCATTTTAGAACTATCGGGAGTAAAAGTGATTGTTATGTATAAATAAATATATTCATTAATTTATGTAAAACACATTTTCGACTTTTCAGTACGTAGTGTACATGCTCCAGCATCAGCTGCTAGCTAATTAGTATTATTGATTAATCCAATTTCATCCACTTTATATCGGACACCTATGCTTCACTGATGACAAGAATCCAGAGTTGACAAGAATCCAGAGTTGCGTAAAGCTGACCTGTTAATCCACTTATATAATGAGAGGTCTGCGTTCCATGTATAATCCCATAAAATAATACTTATTCAAAATATTTAGTGATAGCTGTATAAACAGATCTATTATTATTGGTGCCAATTTGAAAAAACGTGGTTAGGTCATACAAAATGAGAATTGAAGTTTTTTGTTTGTTATTCTGTAAAGTGTTTGCCGAGATAATCCAACAAATAGGGGTGTTAGCTCATTTTGTGCCAAACTATAATACTGATGTTATATCATTGATTTGATGGTTGTTATACATAGAGGATCTCATGTGAGTGGTCATACAATACTGGATGTATTAAACGAGTTGGCAAAACTGATATTATCCAAGGCTCTGCATTTAATAAATTCAGTAATATATGAACACGAATGTCAGATTCTATTTATCACATAATTGTAGAAACTATTGTAGTATCGATTTTCAATCACAAACACTATAATAGACAAGTGGCTTGGGAACCGGGTTAAAGCACAGGGACAAATATAGTTCCAAGTAAATGTGTACATATTAATAAATGTGTTTGCATATTTAATTGAAGAAATAATTTTATATTCAACAAAATATTTCCCAAGAAGAAGCTCGAAAAGAGGTCCAAAAAGACTTTGATATCACTTATGAATACAATTATTAAAATCTATTGTTATTGCACTAGTGGAAATATTTAAAGCATGGGTTTATTGCACTCCCAAACTCCTATGTTATGTGATAAATTGATGTATATTACATGATATTTGTTTGTATTATTCAGCTGCCGCTATCAGAAATAATGAAGCCAGCTATCAAGTTGGCAGAGGAAGGATTCCCTGTACAAAGGATTACAGCCTACTTCTGGGACAAAGGTCATATTTTTTACATTGTTTGTATCTTTCTTTTTTCAAACCTTAAAGGAGCTGATTGGTTGTTATTTTAATATTTTATCATTATCAATTGTCAAACTATGCCCCATTGGCCAAAAATAGAGTTACAGGCCACTGATGGATGTAGGTTTATTGTCTGCATTTTGAGGATGCTTTGCAGCCAGTTTTATAGAATTATCATAGTTCTTCAATGAACATATTAAATTTCCATCTTGACAATTAAAAGACATTTCTCCACAACAAATTCTGATATTTTACTAATAATTGTTCATATGTAATATTTATACTTACTAGATGAAGACATAAAGAGCAAACTTACAACACATTCTCGTGTTTTAGGCAGTAAAATAATCAATCCCATTTCTGTAAGTTAATCTATTTTAAAAGTAAATTCACAGCCAATACTTTGAATTTGTCTACACAAGTAATTGGGCAAAAAGCTACATTTTCTGCATGTCCCTCTGGTTTAAAATATTTTCTAGTTTTTCAATATTTTGTATTTTTTGACGCAGGATAAAAAATACAAAAATAAAATAAACTATGACAATATTGAATGCCAGTGGGACATGCAGAGCTTGTTGCCAAAAATGCACATGTAGACAAATCGAGTGTACATACTTTAAGGTAAAATACGTTTGACCATGAAATATGTCAACAAACTGTAATTGTATGCCTTTAATGTTATCTTAAATTATGTGTAGGCTCTTCAAAGCTGACAGATCCTATCAATGTACATGGTAAGGACATGCTGTTGAATGGACAACCACCCAGGCATGGTGATGTGATGAAGATGCCAAAACTGGCACTGACGTTCAGAGTAGGTCACATACAGTCATAGATTTCGGTGATCGTTAATGCCCCATTTCCAGAACTTTCTGATGCTTCAATACAATATTGAAATCGATATTTTCAACTGGTGGGACAAGAGGAATAAGTATACCAATACTTGTTTTTAGACTTTTCTGATACAGTGCAATATAATATTATAATATTGATATTATTAACACGTGGGACATGAAGAATAAGTATTTGTTTAATTTAAGCAATTGTCTAGGCAAACCAAGTATATATTTTGATGTAAAATCTTTTGGGGGGATCGTATATATTTTTTATGTTAAGTATGTTTTGGGTAGCTGCAAATTATACAAACAAATGATATCATGATCAAAAGCTTTAAGGAAAATTTCATTTGTTAAAGGAGTTTGCCACTCATGGTAAAGCAGGCTTCTACGAGGGCCGAATAGCACAGGCCATTGTAGATGTGGTCAGGGAACATGGTGGAGTGATGTCATTGGATGATGTCAAGAGTCATGTGACCACCTTCGACCATCCAATCAGTGTGGAGTACAAGGGGTGCAGGTTGTGGGAGATTCCACCTAATGGTCAAGGGATAGCAGCTCTTTTGGCCTTGAATATCCTGGAAGCATATGATCTTCAAAGTAAGAAAATACTCGCCATTGTATATACATTTAGAATGGAGATTGAATTCAAGGGTTCTCATCCCCCAATAAGCAGATTTTTACAAGATAACTGAAATAATATGCCAAACTACATATGTATAACAGAAACTATATGGATACTTTGAACAATCAATCTAATTAAAATCGGATCTCAAGTTTCACTACTTATATGTTTCACTAAATTATCTGAGCGTAAGTTTCAGATCTGATTTAAATGAGCGAACAATGAATAGTTAATTATATTATTAGTAGTACCATGCATATCAAACAAGGATAATCTAGCCATCAGCAAAGTGATCAGTTTTTATGTTGTCGTTGATAACATCTGTGTCTTGTATTCTATACAGACATGGAACATAACTCTGCCGAGTACTTACATCTGGTAATTGAAGCTCTGCGGCTGAGTTTTGCAGACACTGCGTGGTACACTGCTGATCCAAGTAAGGTGTGCGTCCCTGTTCAAGAGATGATCAGCAAAACTTATGCCACCAGGAGAAGACAACTCATTGATGAAGAAAAGTAGGTTTGCATGGATACAATGATGCTCAATATCAAATATTATGGCCCTGTCACACATTGGCAATCAACCTGAACGAACGAGAAACGCACGGAAAATATTGGATACGCTGGCGATCTCACCATCCAGAACGTGTGGATAACGAGTGCCTAGCGTTCATCAGCGCATGAGTAGCGCATATAATCAATTCTATCGCCAGCGCGTGAGTAACGCACGTGTAACACACTCGACGACAGGGGGACGACTGTCGGTGAGTGAGTAATGCGCTCCGATGCACACCAGCGTCTTGCTAATGATTCCCTAGCGCATACGACGACTGACTAAAGACCTAGCGCTTACCTAGTGTGTGCCCTTACACGCTGGTGTGTGTGCGTTGAAAGTTTTGTGCATGTTCAAAACTCTCGACGTTCACCGACGTTCACCGACGATTAGCATTTGGCCGATTTTTCCATGCGTTACGCGTGCGTCTGCGCTGATCACCAAGGTGTGACAGGGCCATAACTACGCGTGCGTCTGCGCTGATCACCAAGGTGTGACAGGGCCATAACTGTCAAATATTCTCAGAAAATGTATGCATGAATTATCTTAAATATCGGTTTGTTTTTATTGTTTATTTGCAGTAAAGGTACATGTTACAGTACTGAATTCTTAATTTCTAGGCATTCATAAGTTTCATTAAAAAAGAAATTGTTGTGATGATTATTTATTTGATAGATTGTTCATGATATGATTGAAATATATGTATAAACAATGTTTATTTTCATTAATAAAAGTATTATTATAATGGTTATTTATTTAGCAAATTATTTGTGGTGATTTAATATGTGTTTAAACAATATTTATTTCCCTTTAATATTGTACATGTAATGAATAAATGCAATAAATGTTTAAATTATTAAATTATTATATTTCACTACAGCTACATACATACATTATGTAGCTGGGTGATATAAGATGCTCCTACTGGTCCCAAGGTGTTTCTGTTAATCACCTTGCTACATATAGATCATAATAATAATAATAATAATACCAGTAATAAAACATAGATTTGTGAAGTGCTATTTCCAGTGAGAAACTGCTCAATAGTGTCCAGGCCACGATTTCTAAAAATAAACTTACGTTTGAGATTTTGCTCAGGAGAGATTTCTCCCATTGACTCAGTGCTGTAACATTTCCGCTAGGTTTGAGTTACAGCACTGAGTCAGTGGGAGAAATCTCAGCTCAGCCATATCTCAAACTTGTTTGTTTCGAGAAATTGGGGCCAGGTCATGTACACTTGAAAGAGTTCTTTTGAAATCTGTGGATTCCCTGATGTACAAATACAACTGTAAAAAATGCAATAAATATTTAAATGAATGAACCATCCTGCTGTTCTAGACCACATTTGTCTTCCCGTTCCATGTTGAATCAAACCCTCGCATATATGTTTTTTTTCAGAGCAATGGTGGACATTGAACACGGCTATCCAACCAGCAGCAGTGACACAGTTTATTTCTCCGTGGTGGACAAAGACGGCAATGCCTGCTCCTTCATCAACAGCAACTTCATGGGATTCGGGACGGGAATTGTGCCAGATGGATGTGGATTTACACTACAGGTATACAGACAATATCATGTTTATATTATTTCATTTAAAGGCATACTAATCACGGTTTGTTGACTTAGTTCATGGTCAAACATATTTTACCTGTAAGTATGTACTTTTGATTTGTCTGCACAAGTATATTAGGCAACAAGCTACATTTTCTGCATGTCCTAATGATTTGAAATATTTTCATATTTTATTTATTTTTTATCTCATGATTTTTAATACTGATATGTGGAGATAAAAAATATATATATGAAACTATGTGGGACATGCGGAAAATGTAGCTTGTTGCCCAATATACTTGTATAGAGAAATCAAATGTACATGTATACTTTCAGGTAAAATAGGTTTGACCACAAAATATGTCAACAGCATACATTTAATACATTATCTTAGAAATCTAACTGAAATGCTATGGCAAATGGAATTTATAAACTCACTAATGTATACTACAGGGAGAGTTTTTCTTCGATTTGTTTTAGAATCGGGGTGCAGGCTTTTCTCTGGACCCTAGTCATCCTAACGTAGTCGCAGGCGGCAAAAGACCATACCACACCATCATCCCAGCAATGGTGACGTCAGCTCAGACAGGTAGATTAAATAACCGTCGCATTTCATCTTCACAAAAGGATTCTTCCTAAGTATTGGTTATTATTAGATTTTTAAAAACTTGTCTATTAAAGGCATACAATAACGGTTTGTTGTCAGATTTCATGGACAAACATATTTTACCTGGAAGTGTGTACATTTGATTTGTCTACACATTATACTCAACAAAATTAATTAAGGGCCAAGAACCTTTTTGGATATATAAATTTTGCTTGGTATAATTTTAACAAAGAAGAATTTACAAACATCTACAGGATGCAGGTACTCTTCAAGAACTTGCAGACACATATAAGAAGAATGGCACCAGGTTACTCAAGCCTAGTTCCAAATTTGGTATAAAGCTTTCCCACAAGATATCTGTCGACACTTAATTTATTTTGTTGAGTATATGTTGGGCAACGAGCTACATTTTCCACATGTCCCACTGGTTTTCAATATTTCACTTTTATATTTTTTATCCACATATCGAGGTATCTGTCAGTTCTTTCCCCATTTGTTTATGTAATCAGTCTCTTCTGAAAGAAAGTGCCAGTCTTCCATTCGATATCACAGAAGACAAACAGTCAGATGATAACTTCTGCTTCTAATAGATGACAAATCTCATGAGTGGTAAACATATTTAACTCTCTCCATGCTGGAGGCAACCAGAGATGCCATAAAGAGCAGTGTCTGTGCCTAATCCAGCAGGGAGAGAGTTAAACGAGGAAAAGAGTTGATTTATTGACAAAGCATCAATTTGGAGAAAATTTCATCTCACTGTTCATGGTTTAAATTAATATTTTTTTGGAGTTCCTTTAAATACGGATGTCACATGTGCATGTCAGGGGTGTAGCTACCTATTAGGCCAGAATGTCTGTGTCTGCAGTTAATTTGGTCTTTAGAAAGCAAACTTGGGACTGACATTTAGTTCCCCAGGTGGGCCTGCATTTAACCCCTGGCTATGCCCCTGCATGTGCGTCACTCTTCTAGGCGAGTTGCTGTGTTCGTACGGAGTGATGGGAGGCTTCATGCAGCCCCAGGGTCACGTGCAGGTCCTCCTCAACATGCTGGAGTTCCACATGGATCCACAGCAGGCCCTGGACCAGCCACGCTTCTGTATTGGTGGAGGATACGGGTAAGTTCTGTCTGCTGGAGATACGGGTAAGTTATGTCTGCAGAAGATACGGGTACATTTTGTATCTGCAGAGAATATGGGCAAGTTCTGCATCAGTCAAGGATATGGGTAAATTTTCATCGTTTCCAGGCAACAGCATTCAATATTGGTGGAGGATACATCTACATCACTATTCTATCTTTCCAATATATCTACAGAAGATATTTGGTGATAGACACTTGTAGATATATAAACATTTTTTAAAAATTAATATTACAAAAATTCTAAATTTGGTTCTAAGGTAGTATAAAATAACATATTTTAGTTTTTTGTTTGTTTGTTTTTCATTCAATAAAGTATTTACCAAGATGATCTACCAAATAGGGGATATCGTGCATTTCATGCCAAACTAAAATATTACTAGTACATCATAATATTTTGAATATTTTCATTCAGGCTAGATGCTTCTGTGTCTTTGGAGGAAGGCATCTCCAACGATGTCATTAAGCAGCTGAAGGCGATGGGTCACTCCATCAATGGACCAGTCCAAGATCATGAAAGGTCAATGTTTGGTAGAGGTCAGGTCATCACCCGTGGCAACTGGTGGCAGACAGAAAGTCGACATGGAAGCAGTGTATTATGGGCAGGATCCGACTGCAGAGGAGATGGTCAAGTGGCAGCATACTAATTGCAGGACATTTATGGAAACAATTATAAAATCTGCATTATTAATAATGTATATTTAACCAAGAACTGAAATCCATGAGTATTATTCTAGTCTTGAAAAAGAAGCATTTAAATTTATGTTTATCATTTTATATATATAATTAGGTATTTTTAGTTTGTTGAATGCAATATACTGGGAAGACATACAGCAATATTTAACAACCTTGTAGTCATGTATTTTAGTTTACCTTTTCTGTTTGGCCAGGCCAAACCCTATTTTCAAATTTATATAAATCAACCTAATGCATTATTATTTTTAAATAACAAACTTGTTGAATCGGATATGAAAGTATATAGCCAGTGTGAGCAATATTGGGCAATTTTAACTTTTAATGTAACTTAATACCATGAACTTCTATGTTAGAATTGACTACAAGATCATGGCCCTGTCTTACCAGTGCATAAATGGAACTGCACCCACTTATCTTGCTGATCTCCTCTTTGTACAGACCTTCCAAACATCCGAGATCTGCTCATCAAAATCTTCTACAAGTACCCAAATGGAAACATAAATCATTTGGATATCATTCTTTTCAGTATTCAGCATCACTAAGATGGAAGTTATCTGATTACCTGAAAAACTCTCCTACACTCCAGTGTTTCAAATCCCATCTTTTCAAGAAATACTATTATTAGTATTGTCATTGTAGTGTTAGCATGAACTCGACTTTTTTTTTTACTGTCAGCACTATGAGCATACTTAGTGTGGAGTTTGGTGCTATACAAATGGACATATTATTATTATTATTGTTTGCAATCTTGATACATGATTAACATATTACTGTATATGGCCTTTGAAACGTGCAAGAATTGATTGTTTGATTGAACCTTGTCTACCAGTCAATGTGTGCTTTTCCATCAATATTTGATATGTATTTTTAAAGGAAGTAATTTTTACCACAATATTTACATGCCTTCCATTTCTTCTTATCTTTTTAATAATAATGTACACTAGTAATCCACTTTTGAAAATGTGGACATAGTTCTACATTTTTTTTGGTAGCTGCTATGCAAGTTATATTGAAATGATTGTTAATCTGTATAATTTTAATATTGTTGAATGTATAACTACGATTATATTTTAGAAATAAATATTTTACTATATTATGTATTTTTTCCCATATCAATTCAATTCAAGTGCACACTATTATGTGTGTGAGAACTGGCCAGATAAAATTAGGTCTCGGGTCATGACCCCTAGCTAACAATCACTATACAAACAAGACCTGGGGTGTTCATGCTACACTACTTTTTCTGAAAGTAGCACTTGGCTGAATAGATTCGAGGTAAATTGGTTTGCTCATGTGGACAGTCCATTTGTTGCCATACTTTAGTTTTTGCAATACAAAGGTCTGAACTTTATTGTGGTGATCTGCCTCATCGT
Source organism: Lepetodrilus schrolli (assembly GCA_032361225.1). NCBI lineage: Eukaryota > Metazoa > Mollusca > Gastropoda > Lepetellida > Lepetodrilidae > Lepetodrilus > Lepetodrilus schrolli. Next base: position 11,839 of record JAUTBT010040056.1, on the reverse strand, counting down.
CAAGAAATGCTAATTTTGAGTGTAGCTTGTGCCATTGCGTAGCACTCAAACAAAATTTGATCCACACAATTTTACAATCTGGTACAGTAGTTGAATCATAGTCTATTATAGAAGTTATAAATGATATAAGAAGTAATAAAAAATACTAGTACTTTCATTCCTTTATCGGTTGCCTATTACTTTGTGATTTAGTTGATTATCAGTTCATGTGTATTAACACATATAAAACTTGCATATTAAAACACTTAATAAGTAATGCTAGATATTTCCATTGACATCTTGTATATGTACACTGATGATTGACAGATTTAATGATCTAATGAATGTTTACCTGAAACTACTTACAGTACATTTAATTTGTCTAAACAATTGTATTCAACCAACTTCATATTCCCGACAGATGTTCGACAGATTTAATCCAGCAGGGACCAGGGTAATGATCTGACAAATTTTTACTTAAAACTACATCCATTTGATTCATCTAAACAAATGTTGTATTCCACCAACTTCATATTCCTGATGTCTGGATAGTTACCAATATTTTCATATTATTTAATTACCGGTCAGTAGCACCAATTCACAATAAGCTAACTTCTCTGGTAACATGGATGATGGGTTTGGTTCAAATGTAAATTGGAAGTGAAAGTGCATCAACTGATTTTCTGTATCTCATAATTGCATTGAGTAGAGTGCAGTTTCCAATTTTACTGGCCAATTCCAATTGTCACCTTTGCTAATTACTGAGTGGTAGTCTGCATTATTGAAGATGACAATGTCCATTGATGTGAGAGAACCATTTTACTGCTAAAATTGAGCTGGGAAGAAATTTCTTGAAGTACAAAAGCCATAATAAAAATGTTAAGTGAATATATTTTGCATTTATAACTCCAATTCAGTCAAAAATGACCACTTAATCTGCGACTGTATGCCTTTAATATTATCTAAAACCAAAAGTACAAAAATCTAGTAATACTTTTTATTAGCAAGAAAAAGTAAATCATGACAATGGTTAAAAGATAATGAAACTTTGAAAGACAACAATTGGTGTATTTTGACAATTCTGTTGAACCAAATCATGATATTACAGCAAAATTTGCATGCAACCAGCTTGGCTGAATTTGGAATGGCTCGGTAACAAGATTCAGATGTCATAGGTTGTCAAAACTACCAAGACACGACATACTGTTAATATACATCACTATGTTCAGATATTATGAACACTTAGGCTAACCAAGGTCAAGTTGTCAGGTGAGCAACAGGTACTTATGCTATCAACTGGCAATCAACAACAGGCCAAAGTATCAAACAATTAGATTCTATCTGATTATCATCAGTGCATAGATTAGATACAAGTAATGTATAACAATATATAAACCATACCAATAAATAGATACATGAACAAACTTCTAAAATTATTATGGCTATTTCATTGTACATGTATGCACTACTATTCTAGATAAAATGGAATGGTCATTGTTGCTCATTAGAATTTACTATGTATCATTTCAATACTTTATCCGTGTATATTAACTTGCTGGGAGTGGGAGCATATGTCCTCTATGCTAGAAAGGGAGATAATTTTGTATGGAGCAAGAAACACCCCCATTTTAATAATGATAAATCACACTGTTTAATCACTGGGTTGTAGGCCTATCCAATTTTACATACAAGCAAAAAAAATACTGTTTTAATAGTACTACTTTTTAGTAGACTTTAGTTTTCTACCAATATATTGCACAACATATATATATATATTCATTCTGCAGACCCATTCATGGTTTCATGAGTTTTGAAATATGGAATTGTAGTCTAATAGCAGAACACTGAATAGTTCCACTAGTGGTGATCTGCTTGGCATAGCACTAATATTAAGACTCAATGTTGGTGAACAATGATCTATATCTATATTGTTGAATAATATACAGATATTGCATTACGTTTTACTGAAAATATCAGTAAAAATAGTCAAAACTAAATTTTAAAAAATAACTATAATGATAAGGACAATCACAAATGTAAGTTTTAAACTTAAAATTAAGTTTTAAAATATATATGTAGGGTGTAAACAATAATATCTCACGAGCATGCCTCTGTTCTTAACCCTTTCCATGCTGAAGGAAACCAGAGAAGCCCTAAAGAGCAGTACCTGTGTAATCCAACAGGAAGAGGGTTAAATTTCACGAAGCGTACATACTTATTGCATGTTTGGTGCTAGCCTAAACAACAGCACTTACAATCGCTATAGAGCTGCAAGCACTATGTGAAATGGTGACCCCACATATATATATATTATGTATCCAATTGCCACAGAACAAGTTGCGCTTGGTCATACAAGTTAATATTTTGGATAGTAGTGGTTAATCATGTTTGTTAAACTTTTGGACAGTTAATCCTATGGATGGCTGACCATCTGGACAAGTTATGGCCTGCATTAGTCCTTTGGACAGTTGACCATTTCCTTGGGGTCAGCTCTCTGGAACCACTCCGTCCAGGATCCATCGTAAACGGCCACATCCTCCTTCCCCAGCAAGAAGGCAGCCAGAGAAAGGCAGCAAGCCGACACACCTGAAATGAAGGTTCCCAATGAATTGCCTAGTGCCATAAACATTCATTATAAACATCTTTGTCTTCGGCAAAGGATATTAATTACCGGGGCTATTGCTATTCCAGGCCTCAAAAGTTGCTAAATTTTCCAAGTAGCCATTTTGTTCCTGCAGATCCAGAAACACTTAAAACAAGTGAAATACTGGACGCCAAATACAAAATTAGGTCGCCATGGCTCCAAAATTAGTCGCTAAATTGAACCCTGTATTCATCCTATCGGAAGAATGAAATATTTCCAGTGGAGGTCATGCTGTGAAGTGTCCGGGTCTCTAATTAATAAATCATCACCCAGGTAATCAAATTATTCTACGAGACCTAGATCACCTGTCCCCAGTCCTACTTAACTAGACCAGGTAAACATACCAGATCCACATGTGACTGCTAAAGGCTTGTCCAGGCTTATGCCAGCTTTGGCAAACAGCTCTCGGAGTTCTGCCTCAGACTTCACTGTTTTCTTCTCAGGATCCATGATGGTAAAGAATGGGATATTTACAGTGCCAGGGATGTGGCCAGGCTTAATTGCTGCAATCAGAAAAGGAAACATTTAATGTTTATTTGCACACTCAAGTAGTGATGGTGAAATAGCATACTGATATTACTGAATCTGAGCAAACTTGACAATACTTAATTATATTATTATTTGAATATACTTAGTTATATAGTATAAATAATATAATGTAGGTACATCTGGTCTATTTAGATACAGTCCTTGTCAATGGCATTCAAAATGTTTCATTGAATTACCCAAAGAATTTACCATGCAATCTTTCAAATTAATGTGACCTTTCGGTAACTAAATATTCAATTGAACATGACCTTTTGGTAAAAAGAATTGACCTTCTACTATACATGCGACTGTTGCTACAGCTTATTTGCAAGCCAACAGAACCAAAGGGGATGTATATAATCTAATTTTCACCCAAAATGATGATGAAATGTTTTCCAAAAACATCTGGTAACAGAACTTCCAGCATCATTGAATATAACTTTACAAGTTTCTATATGGATTAATATTGGGTGATTTGACAAAAGAAACAATTGCTTAAGACATACAAAATTAATACAGTTTTTACTAACTCAAAGGCTAACATCATTGACAAGGACTAGATAATGTAGTATTTAAATATTAACGTTTAATTTGAAAATTAATTTGCCATTTAATTATTACTAGATCTATCTAGAATATTAATATAATTATAAAATAAAACTCAATATTAAAGGCATATAATCACAGTATTTTGACCTATTTCATGGTCAAATGTATTTTACCTTAAAGTATATGTACATTTAGTTTGTCTACAACAACCTACATTTTCCACAGGTCCAACTGGTTTTCAATATTTTCATAGTTTTGTATTTTATTTTTTTTTATCGCAAGATAAAAAATAAAATATGTAAATATTGAAAACCAGTGGAACATGCAGGAAAATGTAGCTTGCCCATTATACATGTGCATACAAATCAAATGTACATACTTTCAGGTAAAAAATATTTGGCAGTGAAATGCCGACAAATCAAGATTGTATGCCTTTAATTTATAGCTCGATCTGCACTTTTCCCCAACCTGTAAATGCAGCTGATAACATTACCTGGGTTGGGTTCTGGCGCAGTGCCTTGAAAACGACCAGTGGGCCTTGCGTCAGCCAGTTGGAAACCTTTGCTGCTTATGTTTTTTCTAATGTCTTCAAATGATTTAACCAGGCTTGGGTTGAACTTTGCCGTATATTTTTCTTTAGCCACCGAAGCAACATCCTTTGTAGTAGGACACTTTTCAGCTAACCATTTCGGGAATCCCCCGTCCAAAATTGACACTTTGCTGTGGCCAAATATCCTAAATGTCCACCATATTCTTTGTGCAGAAAAGATACCAAACTTTTCGTTAGTATCGTAGAGAACTACATGGGTGTCATTTGTTATTCCCAAGTTGCCAACGTAGGTTTCGAACTGGGATGGACTTGGCAACATGTGTCCACATTTCTGACTGTTGTCGGCGCATTCCTCAAGGTCGAAAAATTGAGCCCCCGGGATGTGCTTTTCTTTAAATTCATCTTTAGCTTTTCTCCCCGTTGATGGAAGATGCCACGAAGCATCAATAACTCTGAAATTTTTGGATGCAGAAACAACTGCATCCGCCAACCACTTAGTTGAGACAAGAGTATTCATCTCGACGATTTAAAGTCTGCAATGACTCGACAAATATTTCTTAGAGACGACAACACTTGTACTAACACGTCCTCGAGACTACTCTTTGGACTGGTTCCCGCCTTACAGTGCGCAAATAATGTTTCGGATGGTACCAGTCTACTCAACGCGACTTCTAATTTTGAATGGTTCTCTGTTAGACGTGTATAAACTTTGTTTTTAAGGCTGGTACCAGTCTAGTTGGGTTCCCTGTATGTTTCCCATTTAGATGTTTTAGATCTATATCAATTTTTGTAATAGTTGGATGTTTTAGATCTAGATCAATTTCTTTTTAATAGTTAAAGTGTTTTTCAGTCTACTATATTTCTAATCATATTATGTTTTTTTCTAAATTATTTTCTGTAATGATTACTGTTAATCAATAAATGTTTGTAGATGGATAGTTAGGATTTTGTTATTGCCGTCTACTCCTCTAATTAAACACAGGCACAGCATAGTAAAAATTCATATTTGATATAGATAATTTCTAATAACATGATAATATATACTTTATGTGAGTAAAACTCACTCTAAAACTAATATATCAAGATGACCCCTGTCGCTCTACATTAACAAGACACCTAAATGTATCCTTATCATGCTAATAGAGTATGTACTGGTACATGAATGCTGCTTTCTGTCAGCTCTAAAGAGAAATTGTCATTTTTGTTTTGATGGCTTTGAATAATAGAAGTTAGATTATTCACTTCTAATTTGATCTAATTTATGTAAAAGTGAACATTCAGTATCATTAATATACTAGAATAATTATATTATTTTGTTTTAAATTAATTTTAATTGGTTTTTTTTCTCCAACTGGATCCAATGTGTGGAGTGAATTAATATTGTTAGTAGAACATGCAGCATCACCTGTTGTTTTTTTGTGTTTTTTTTTTTAATTGGCGTTTTGAGTCGCTTTCAATGTTCTTTTACTATCATGGCTTGTCAGTTTAGGGCAGGAGGAAACCTACAACATCCATAGCACTGAATGTTGCAGTAAACCTGTGAGCACTGGCTGGCACTGGCTGGTACTGACAAGACCAAAGATGATAACTGCATTGCCACTCCACAGACAGCGCATCCTATCAATATCGCATCAGAAAGGTAACTTTCGCAAACTTTGATGCCAGGCTCCCAGGGCAGGATTTGAACCTGGAACCTTTGGCTCCGAATTCCAACATTTTAACCACTGTGCTACCACCCACCAATATTTGTTTAATTTCTTTGCACTGATGAATTGCATGGTAAAAACATGTGCCAATGCAGCAAACGAAACCAAGGAGTATAATCATGCAGTAGGAATGTACATATTAATTAGTATTTGTATAATTTTAACATAATCTTTGCTCAGGTGATCGAAAATAAAAATTATATAATTTGATATTTATGCCAGTCAGTCAGATCAAATATATAAATAATAATAATTGGAGACTTAATTGGTGGGTTAACATAAAATAAATATAATTGATAAATGTAATAATTGTCAATAATTGTTATAAACATCAGTACACATAAATTGTTCATATTTGAATGCACAATTATTTTCAATGTTCTGCTTGTTAATATCAGTAATTGTGATAAGTTAGACTTTTGTTATACATATTTACCAGTAACCAATGTGTCAACCAATGTCTTATATGACTTGTTCCTTCAACTTTTATTATCATAATTTTCTAAAGACTAGTACACTGTCAGCGGAATATAATAAAAATAATTATTTAAATTTTCCAAAGATGAAGATGATCTAGCCAATTTAAGGTTGTGTTGTTATTGTGGATTTAGAACTTGTAAACTACTAGTATTCATACATTCTTGTTATTTATGTGTTATTCAATGGATAATAAAACCTTTTTAAAAAAACACGCATACACAAGATAATACATTCTACATTAATTTTTATTCCACATATTAATAATTGTAATCATGGTAGCCCCTTAAAACAGTCAAAGATAGATAGACTACACTAAACAAAAAGGGAAACAAATGATATATACCTACTGGTAATCAAGCCATATTAATATTCAATGCAATAAAATGTGTAAAATTGGCTCCTTCCTATAAAATCCTGTAAATATAATAAATAAAATACGATAAGTGCCTAAAAATGGCATGAGTGACTAGCTAGATTCAGATGATTAGTGTGGAAAAACAGTCCAATACAGATTTGTATGGCTTAATTTTCCATAATGCTGTTCAATTTTTTTAAAGAGGCAAGATCATACTTGCATAGGGAATAATGGGCACTATCGGGGCTATTGCATACTCTGAAAGAACAATCTTTCCCCAACATGTGATATTTTTTAAAGATTTTTTAGTCATCAAGAAATATATTTATTTCCTATCCAAAGACCTATCCCTAAAAAGGGCGGCTGCGCCGGAAGTTGTGACATAACAGGTTTATGTGTACACAGATCCTCCTCACAGAAACCAAGATATGCATTCACATTGGTAGTGTTTTTTTCTACCAGGTGGTCAAATTACTGTGTAAGAACAACAATTGAGCTCACAATACATTACAATGTCTTTCTGGGTAATCTATCGACAAGTGGATGTTGATCCATGACAGAATAATATTGACAGCAGTGATTTTCTTTCTCTGTGTTTGATGTGAGCTGTTGTTGTTGATCTCTTGATCCACATGTGCATGATGAAAGAAACGACATCTTACCACTCCGAGTTTGGGCTTTATCTGTGATAGGGCAGTATACAGGGGCTAGACGGTTCCATAAAACGGACCCGAAACAGGCCTATGCTGGACTGCCTCGGATTCGAGTGTATACTAGTAGGTGTCTCCTCCGACATCTGCACAAATAATGTGAGCCAGGGATGAAACAGAAAACCAGGCTCTGAGATTATGAAACCTTTTGAGTACGATTTCATGCTCAAACTCAAATTTTATATGATGGTTTGTGAACAAAACCTCGAGTTGAGCAACAGTCCGTACACAAAAAAGATATCATAATCTCAGGGCCAGATGATAACTGTATAATATCCAGACATTACATCCCGATTCTAAAACACATGCTTTAATTATTTTAAAATTTAACAATACACTACCAGTATAATATCAGGCTCAGAGATGTACTAAAACAGTATAATATTAGGCTCAGAGATGTACTAAAACAGTATATTATCAGGCTCAGAGATGTACTAAAACAGTATAATAGGCTCAGTAATGTACTAAAACAGTATAATATCAGGCTCAGAGATGTACTAAAACGTTTTTGAGTATTATTTCATACTCAAATATATTTTGCATAGGGATTTGTGAACAAAACTGAGTGAACATGAAATTGTACTAAAAAAAAAGGTGTAACCTCAGGGATAGATGTTTGTCTTTCCAGAATCCATATTGTTCATATATTAATATATGACTAATATACAGATAAGGGTTTGAATTATTATTATTATTATCATTACTATTATTATTATTATTACAATAATACATTGTTATTATTATGGATATTATTATTTATTGAAATGGAGTTTATTATTTATTATTATAATATTTATGGAAGTGGGGGTTTAGAGATTTCAGTCATATCACAGCTTGTCAATTTATGGCAGGAGGAAACCTGCAACTCATGTAGCATTTAATGTTGCAGTAAACCTGCAAGGACTGGCTGGTACTGATGATGCAAGGATGATGAAGCACATCTACAGACTTGTCTATATCAGAAATACAAAAATGTTTCTTGCCAGTTCAATTCTCTGGGCAGTTCAGGCGCTCATTAGGAAGACACCTCTGAAACCATTCTGTCCAGGATCCATCGTAGATGGCCACATCCTCCTTCCCACACTTGTACGCAGCCAGAGCGATGCAGCAAGCCGTCACACCTGATTATACAAAATATGAAGAATTACAATCACGGTTTGTTGATGGTCAAACCTATTTTACCTTAAAGTGTGTACATTGGATTTTTCTACACGTATATTGGGCCAAAAAAATACATGTTCTGTATGTCCTACTGGCTTAATATTTTTTCATTTTTTCATATTTTGTATTTTTCAAGATAAAAATTATGAAAATAAAATAAAATATGAAAATATTGAAAACCATTGGGGCATGCACAAACTGTAGCTTGTTGCCTAATATACTTGTGAAGACAAAGACAAGTACACATACTATCAGGTAAATACTCAACCATGAAATATGTCAACAAACTGATTGTATGCTTTTAAGGAAGAAATCTCATTTCTGTAGATGACTAAAATTCCGTTAAGTGATCTGCCAAGAATATAATGGAAGATGATTGTTAAAACAAGGAATCTCAATTCGGTATATTACTATAAACCCATTAAGTGATTTACCAAGACTAATATTATATTTATAGGGATGCAAATTAACATGGATACATTAGCATGATTCATTTCTCCCAATTTCAAAGGCATCCGAAGAGCTACTTGAAATTTCATTTTTGAAAAATGCTTTGAATCCTTATTTAGGCTAGTACCATGAATAATATATACACACTTTAAAGATGTGTTTCAATCCCAGTATTTATGATCTTCAAAAGAACTAATTGATTGATTGTAGAAATAAAATATTGTCATGAACTCGATGAAAATTCATCAGTTACCATGGTTACATGTGATAATCAACATACCAGAGCCACATGAGACTGTGATGGGTTGGTCCAGATTCACATTAGCCATGGCAAATATTTTGCGTAGTTCAGCCTCAGTTTTCACAATTTTCGTATCAGGATCAAGAATACTCATGAATGGAATATTCACAGATCCAGGGATTTGACCAAGTTTAGCAACTGTAAGTGTAACATATCAATATGGTAAGTGAATATTAATTGAATTTCAATTAATGGTTTACTTTGTAAATATTTGACGTGTATGCATCAAGGTAACTGAAAAACTACAGCTGTATAGTACATGGCAAACTAGTATCAATATATACTCATGAACATTTATTATGGGCCAGTAGTATTTTTAGCCATATGAATATTGCCAATATATAACTATTTTAACAACAGAATTTCTAAATATCTTCAGACTCCAGGTACTCTTCAAGAATGTGCAGCCGCATTGGAAGAAGTATGGCACCAGATTTCTCAAACTGAGTTTTGTAGAAAGTTTCTAATCCACACAAAACATCTGCAGACCCTCAATCTAAGTTGTTGAGTATACTTAAAAAAATATGGAAATACATCATAGTCCACCATTATCATCATTGTTAATATATTGTGAAGAGTTTTAACTTGAGACTTCATTTACCTGATCGAGGTTTTGGTGTGGTTCCAAGAAAACGGTCTGAAGCTCTAGCATCAACAAGTTGAAAATCCTTTTTATTAATGTTTTTTCTAATGTCTTCAAAAGATTTGACCAAATGCGGAGAAAATTTTGCTTGGAATTTTACGTTAGGAACCGTCACTATCTCTCTCGACGTTAGACGACCTTCGGAACTCCATTTTGGTAATCCACCATCCAATATCGACACTTTAACATGGCCAAATATCCTAAATGTCCACCAAGCTCGTGGAGCCGAAAACATTCCAAACGTTTCGTTATTGTCAAAGACAACAACATGTGTGTCATTTGTTATTCCCAAGTTACCGACATACGATTCAAACTCGGACGGGCTTGGCAGCATATGACTACAGGTAGCTTTTTTATCTGCACATTCGTCAATATCGAAGAAAAGCGACTGAGGAACATGGGCATTAAGGAATTCTCTTTTGGCATTTCTTCCAATTGTTTTCAAATGATAGGAGGCATCAAGAATTCGGATATTACTTGAATATTTTGATCTCAACGTATCTGCTAACCATTTCGTTGAAACGAGAGGAGTTATCCTATTCATCGAGGTGTGCTTGTCTTAAAATCTATTGAACATAAATCTCTTTAAATGACAAAATACAGGTGTAAAATTTAATATTTTCATAAACCGGAAATGACAATATTTCACTCTCAATGCAAGAAGAGCGACAATAAACTGGGCTCCTGCTTGCAAAAGAGCGCAGCACGTAAAGATTAACCAGTTTAACTTTGACTTTTGGCCTTTTTTTCTGTGGTCAGCTGGTGATCAGCTGTATAACTCTAATTAGATTCTATATTTATTAAATATTGCTTTTTATGCAGGTTCTATGGTGGCATGGATTATTCTTCGTGTTCTTGAAGTGCATGAAATGATGTAAACAAATAATAATCTACTGTCCCTGCCTTGTTTTGAAGTGTTTTGCCAAGATCACTGAAGATGTCCAAACAAGATTCAGAAAAGCCGGATCTGAAAGAAAAACTGAAAAACCTGTTCAAGTTCAATAAAGGCGCCTCAACCCCTCTAGCTACACACAGAACTCAAACAAGAGATATAGTGCTAACTCCAGAGGTTTTGCGAGTATGTTTAATAAATTAAGCTGCATTACCATTGTTACCATTTTATATTTCACATTATTTGCCGTCTGTGCAGAGCTGTTGCATGGTAGGCTAAGTAGCATTCTGCCCTGCTTTGTTTCTATGCTACTGGAAGGCCGAAAGTACTATACACGACTGCACATGCATGCAGCAAAGAATCTTTGCGAATTTGAGTTTACCGAATACTTTGTGATACTAATGGCTCTGTCACACCTTGGCGATCAGCGCAAACGCATGGAAAAATTGGCAAAATGCTGATGAACGCTATGCAATCGTTGCTAATCGTCGGTGAACATTGAGAGTTTTGAACATGCACAAAACTTTCAACGCACACCAGCGCGTAAGGGCACACACTAGCTGAGCGCTGGGTGGTCGTTAGTCAGTCGTTGTACGCGCTATGGTATTGTTAGCAAGTCGATGGCGGATGCTGGCCACGTGCTGGATGGAAGGCTAGCGTTCCCTTAGCGTTCCTCCTCTAGCGTCCCCCAACGCATTGATGAACAACCCTCTGACACGTTTGACGACTGCCTAACGACACTCTAACACATTTGATGCATAGCTAACATTGATTATATGCGTTCTTCAGTCGACAAGCGCTACTCATGCGCTAGTCATGCGCTGATGAACGCTAGGCACTCGTTATCCACGCGTTCTGGATGGTGAGATCGCCAGCGTATCCAATATTTTC
>JAUTBT010040045.1:0-17346 GCA_032361225.1 Lepetodrilus schrolli | reverse complement strand
GCAGTACTTGTGAATGTTTGTCTATACTTACTTGTCGTGAGGTCGCAGTACTTGGCTCGGATGGCGTCAGGCAGTATTCTTACTGATAGCAAGGTCGCAGTACTTGTGAATGTTTGTCTATACTTACTTGTCGTGAGGTCGCAGTACTTGGCTCGGATGGCGTCAGGCAGTATGCTGGATCCAATGGACAGGAAGGTCTCCTCCCAGGTTAGATATCTGAGCTCCTTGGTGATGATGTTGATGGAGAAGTCGTTCCTACCCTGAAATGACAATCTCCAGTAATGACAATCTCCAGTAATGACAATCGTCAGTAGATGCTATGTCGTGGATATATGCTTGATGACTGTGGTGAATAGTCTGGAAGCTACATTTAGCTCTGCGGGACTTACTAAGTCAAATAGTACATCCAGTACGTCTTATTCGTTTGGAATCTGAATTGCTTTTCAAACAGTAGTTATTTTCAAAGGCTTCCGGGACTTATGGACAGACAACTTCATGTAGAATGGCTGAGGATTTCCGTGTTCTAAACACTCTAAATTGGAGATGGCCTAACACACATAGTACCATTTCTAGCAATGTTGGTATTTCAATCTGGATTAGTGTGTTCTCACTCAGTGTAGATTACATAGCATGGTCTATGCCGGGCGGAATATAAAACGAACAAACAGACCACATATATGTAGGTTTTAGTTTCAATTATTTATGAAAATGTAAAGCATAACAAAATAAAACGGCTATTAAATACATCCGCAGTCTGAAAGCCAGTGAAAAACCAGTTGAAAACATCAGCCTTTAGTCTAATGAGGACATTCATAGGAGGTCAAATTATATTTTCTGGTCTTCGATTTTATTGGCAACTGCTTAGCTGTGTGAGACGTTAATACATTACACCACATGTACTTTGTCATATCCTGTGTGAGCCGTTAGTACATTACACCACACGTACTTTGTGATACGCATGAATTGAGCATTGTGGAGTATGCACATACACGCGCAGGCAAATACCTCAAGGAGCGTGGGTGGGCCCACACAGCCTACATTGTAGTGTGGATCTCCTGATGTATCAGATTTCCATCTAGAGTGGAAGCTTTGTACAGCCCTAATGGAATTAGGTTTTTATGCATCCACGTTGACGAGGCAATTGATGAGGTAGCTGCTACCTCCACCGCCATTGACCGTCAGCCAGAAGTACTCAGTGTCATAATCATACTATCATATCGTCACTCTCAAATAACTCAGACACAATAATTGCATACCATATCTAACAGAGTGTTTGATGCTCTATATGATACTTCATCCATACTGATGGCATAATGCACTGAATGAACGTTGAATATTGGTTATGGATTTTTGGGATTGGGTTTTTTAAGTCGCTTTCAAGATTCTTTCACTTATATCACGACTTGTCAGTTTAGGGCAGGAGGAAACCATCAACATCCGTAGCGCTGAATGTTGCAGTAAACCTGCGAGAATCGGCCGGTACTGACAAGACCAAGGATGATAACTGCATTGCCACTCTACAGACATCGCATCCTATCAATATCGCGTCAGAAAGGTAACTTTCGCGAACATTAATGCCGGGCCCCCGGAACCTGGAACCTGGAACCTTTGGCTCCGAAGTCCAACTGTTCTACCACTGCGCTACCACACGCCCCCTACACTGTATTGGCAAATACACTACCATAATTATTATAATGAGTAATTTATAAGAATACTATATGCCACGTTTGTATTTACTGGTGCGTTTGTGTATTTCATTGGTATTCATGTTGCTGTAAATAACCCCAGTAATTTATTTTAAAAATTAATAATGACTATGAATGCTAAGATGCTAATAGATTAATACAAATCTGTCAAGTATTTTGTAGTTTAAAGGAAAAGGGAAAATTTCATACTATAATTCGCTACCTTCTGAAATCTCAGGTAATTCTAAAACAATTTATTACGATGTATATACGAATGCTAGTATATTATTATTAATTTATTGCGATTTCACCTTTCATATTTTTATCAATAACTTAAGCATAGTAAACACAATCGATCATAGGCTTACATTTGACCAGACACCGGATCTACACAGCTAAAAGTGTGGTCAATATATCCAATGCAGCTGTTACAGATACTGCGTTCAGGTGTCCTGAAACCAGTACAAGAATTCACGGCCGAATGTTCATTTGACTTCTTTCCGTCTGATGTTGCACAATGTATGACACTCATTTCGATGACACTCATTTCGATGAATACCGAAGAGATGTGGTCATGGTGACATATAGAAGTCAAGTTGGCTGTAATTGCTATAGTACTCTTACTATTTGGAACCAGATACAAATGGTATCCAGTACTGTCTTTAGGAATCTGTCCATGGGAATCCGGAATCCATTGCTTCTATTGTTTCCATATCAGGAAATATAATTCTGTTCTGTTCTGTTCTGTTCTGTTTTCTGTTCTCTGTTCTGTTCTGTTGTGTTCTGTTATGGTCTACTCGAGAACCATTAATTGTACTCGCACACCGCTGACTCATTTATTTAAAAAATCATCGCGTTCAATGTCGTTAATTAGTAGCTCCTTGTGAAATTATATTCTGGGATTAGCTCAAATATAACAACATTCACAATGTTTCCATATCAAACTAACACGGATTTCCAAGGAATTATACCGGAAGTTTAAAATCACATCTCAACTGATCCGATGGATCTGCGAGAATATACCGACGTCGCCGATGGTATAATCTTGCAGCGTCAATCGAATGACCCAATGACAGCTATGGCATACTGTCTCTCTCTCTCTATCTCTCTCTCTCTCTATCTATCTATCTCTCTCTCGCACACACACATATAGACACAGATACATACATACACACAGACATACAGACACACAGACATACAGACACACAGACACACAGACATACAGACATGCAGTCATGACTAAAATGAAGACGTACAAACATCAATTGTGGCAGATATACAAATATAGTCATCAGAGACAGATAGACATACAAACATAGTCGGAACAGATATACAGATAGAATCATGATAGACAGTCAAGCAATCCTATAGTCATGACAGACATACAAGCATAGTCGTGACAGACAGACAGACAAGCATAGATATATATACATACAACCTATAGTCATGACATATATACATACAAACCTATAGTCATGACAGATATACTTACAAACCTATAGTCATAATAAACATACAAACATAGTCATAACAGACAGACATATAAGAATAGTCATGAAAGACAGACAACCATAGTGAGGACATATATACATACAAACCTATAGTCATGACAGATATACAGGCATAGAAATTATCGACATGCATGCATATTAATTACAATGCCCCTGTATGCAAACCTCCAAACTCCTAATGGCTATGATAACGTGAATGAAAATAAACATAATATTATTCGATCTCATAGGATATTATGTGCGATTCATATCTCACAGTTAAGAGGATTGTAATGCTATTACCGGACATTATCGCAGTTCGTCTCAATGTTCGCATTAAATAATAAATAGCACGAACATTAATGCCTGAGCAGTATGTGATGTTTATGACACATTTCCGTATCTCTAACCATGTATCATGACATCGTAATGCACTCATTGTTAGCCGGGATGATGTGATACCCGACCCCGCGTGGACGTGACTACTCATAGCCGCTTCAAATCAGCGCGCACCTGACGACGTCGCCGACGGTACAATCTTGCAGCGTCAACGGCAGCATATGGACAATGGTAATGCCAACGGTAGGCTGCCATCGTTAACGACAACATCCGTACAACGATAACGGCGATGATAACGTCGACGGCACACTAACAGTATCAATAGCAAGATATGGATAGAAATGATGACGACGGTATACTTTCAGTAGCAACGATAATATCTGGACAGACGTCGGCCGACGGTAGATTATCACCGGTATCGCCGGCATCTGGACAACGACGACGTTGACGGTAAACTGGGAGCTGCAGCAGCAACATCTGGGCAGAGATCAATCACAGCGGAAGGTTCGTGTCCACTTAGGTGTAGTCAGGGATTAACTCTGAACGCCACTTTGCGTCGATATATATCAACAGTTATTCTAGGATTACAAAACATGCCATTAATGTGCATTCCAAAATTGCCATGAGTTCGTTAATACGGAGGGGTCGTGCTCTCGGCGTTCAGTTAGTGGGCAACAGCTAGACCAAAATTTTGCCATGATTGACCACGGCTGTAAGGATTTTAGAACATGTTATATGTCTGCAACATTCACGTTTTTTAGGTTTTATACGTTTTACCAAGAGTAATTTAGCTGCAGAATACAGTTACGGTGATGAACTATCTTCAGAATTTAAAGTAAGTTTGTTAAAGACTCTAGGTGTGCGTGCTTTAAGACAACACACTTCAACAACGGAATATATACTTTAGATAATAAAAAAATAATTTCAACCACAACAAACTTCAACTGCACAATAAATCATTTAGATAAAAAAAAAGAAGCTGCAAAATACATATTTAATATAAAACACTCGCTGTCGGATATATGTGTCAGCTCATTTGTAATAACTGTTGTTTGACAGACTTCCTGGAACACATACATGTAGCTGTATTTTCACTATTAAAAATGTGAATGGCTTCAATAAAATATTAAAACATTTATACGATTAAAGGCCTGAAAGTTAGTGTTTCTTACTTGAAATTACGATGGATCTGAAATGCAAAAGTCTAAAAATTATCGTTAATTATACTATTTATAGTAATGATTATACTATTTATCAATTATACTATTTATAAATAAATTTTCGTACAATTTATAAAAACACAATGTCATATCGAAGTAAAATTATCGTTCCATTGATAATAATAATAATAATAATACCACCGTATTTATTTATAAATAAAAATGAGTACAATTTATAAAAAAACAAACACGATGTCATCTGGGAGTAAAATGAATGCCCTAAATTTGTCGGTTATATAAACTTTAAAAAAATATAGTAATACATGATAAATACGAACAATAATTTAGAATTAGAAATTTCACAATTCCGCAAATAATAATAAGACACTTAGCGGAATTAAGGGCTATCTATATTTGCTTACAAAATACAAGGGAAACTACGGAGAAGAATCCCACGAGAATGCTTCAATTTCCTGAGAGGGGGAGGGGGAGAGGGATCATGTTGTTTTGTATTCAATAGTTACTATGAATTCAATTCTAGCACATCTATTTTATGCATTTCCGTTTTACATTATTAATCTACTTAGTCCAACTGATGTGTGCCCGTTATTAGAAAAACACGAATGTTTACCTTTGACCTTTGACCTTCAGATAGTTTGGTGTTTATTTTAATACAGGGAGTGGTAGTCACATGCCATGTTTTATATACAAACCATGTACATAAAAAATAAAACTGATAGAAATAATAAGTTACTGGTATATAAAATAAATCACACAATACAAAAAAATCATGATTGTTAGCTTGATTTAATGCGAGGGAAATGTACCTCTTTAACCGAAAGAAATTCTTAAATCCATTAAAATATCACACCGTGGCCAAAGATCAAAGTGACAAAATGCCAACGACATAAAATTCTCATTTCGGAATCTGCTACATTGTGCCTGAACATCCTGACGTCCGAACGCGGTCTATTGGTGTCTCGTGAGGAAGTTCGAAAGGTCGTGCAACAATGGCGCCCGATGTAAGAAAACTGGCCGGCGAAACAATGAGGCATTTTGACAAGGGTGGTCATTGTCTTCGCTACATAATGCAAACAAAGTCAGAAAGCCGCATACTGTTGCTCTTGCGGCCGTCCAATATAGCTGCTTGCAGATGGAGAGTGGAGCCGAGACTCAAATCTTTGTGTTGCAGGATTTAGACGTTCTTTGTGTCAGGGCATCTGGTGGGAGATTCAAGTGGTCACTGACAATTAGCCAGTGATGACCAAGATTAATTCCACCCGTGCTTTCTAAAGTTTGACGTCCATTCCTGGACGAGGAGTCCAAACTTCTCAAGTTGATTTTTTCCCCCCCCATTCGTCCCCTCGCTTTGTTAAAGTCTGGGGCTGACAGGGGACACTGTTAGGGAAATAAAAATCTTAATAACGACATCTGCATTTTGTGGGTTCGTTTGTGAAATTAACGTTTTGCCGTTACTTCAGTTGTATGATCGGTTGACGATCTTTTAAATACTTTATTACATAAAACATGGGAATATTTGAAGCAAGCTAACACGACTCGCTGTGTATTTGCATGACACTATATGTACTTGTTACCAATGATTAAACATTATTATTAGAATGATTACTATACATATTAGAAAAAGAATATTGCATATTGACTCCGTGCCGTTCATTTTATTACACAAAAATGCAATGAATTATCATCTAAATTCGATATTTGATATGTGAACACAATTACCATTTTCTAAGACATGAATTGTGTTCTATAAATGAAATAACTTTCAGTAAAAATGACGCTACTAAGAGGAATCAGAGTTCGTAAATATGTAGAAATGTCTTTTTCACAGTTCAGATATACCTCAATTTAGCGAAATTGTGAACAAGCACTCATCATAATTCAGTAACTAAAACTCTAAAATATGGTAATTGGTATATTACAAAATCCAGCGTTGGTGTCATTTTATTCATGCCCCCTACTTCTCGTGTCAGTGCTAATAACCAGGTCAGACAGGGCAACCAGCAATATTTTTTTGTAATCTGAAAAACAAACGGGAGAATATCTAATACAAACTACGCATATCGAATAAATGGATGATTAAATACATTAAAAGGCATATCAATATTTGGCCGCTAGTGGGCGTGCTGCGATTGATAGAGCACTCATTAAGTGCTTCAACGACACGCTCGGCACCTTTAAGCGAAGTCACGAGAGTGGGGAAAATGACAAATAGCCGAGCTAATGAACCTGGCTTTAATAAGCTTTTTTGTTTCTTTGACCAAGCGAATAACGAAGTTCTGACCCTCTTCAAATATTAGAACTAAAGCGGCACTTCATGTGAAAGTTTTGATGCAAATGAATCAATCGGTCAAGCTGCTGTGTAATTGACCGTGGACCACTGGTCAGTTCTCTGATTTAGCAGCTATAGCAAGATATATGTACGAGTACTTTCCGAGATAAATTAATAATAATATTGTTTATTTATATATTTTAAAAATATATCTAGAAAAACATATTTATCAATATATATGTGCAAGTACAGGAATCTCTTTTTAACAATACAAATATATTTACTTGTCTTTATTTTCATCTTTGTATTTTTCTTTGAAATGTAATGTTAAATTTTAATGTATAAATTGTTTTATATGCACTGTATATTAAATCCTTATATTCCTATATTTGCATATACTCATGCCATTCTAATTAAAATCAGATCTCATTTCGCTCCTTAAAGATTTTGGCATTCTTTTGCTGCCACTTTGTTGTCCAAATATCTGAGCGTCAGTTTCGGATCTGATTTTAATGAGATTGTATTCATAGTTTAATATAATTTAAGTAAGAAATTGTATCAAGTGTCTTGTAAGCCAATGCATGGCTGGATGGCAGGAAATGTGCAAATCTGTTTAATGTTATGTATTCATACAATGTGATACTTTTAATAAACTATTTCTATTTGTCTGTATGTTTGTTGTTTAAATGGAATTTTGATATTATCATTGGTTCGTTAGTACCATCCGGTAATCGTAGGTTTAAGTTAGTACTCTGCACTACATCTGTTGCAGGTTTAGTATGCCCTTCATTTGTTGCAGGTTTCTTTCTGCAGTAGGAGCGAAATCATTCTAAAAGCTGCACTAAGCTCTATGGTAATACTTTGGTGATGTTTCGTGGCGATTGGCATGTTGATGGTCGGATAAGAAACCTTCTAAGAAACAGCTATATGCTTATTGTAGCCTATTTATACCACGGCACAGAGGAATCTGACTATATGTGATAGCTAAGTATAAAGACAATTCTTCACAGAATCTGTTACACCGGGCACCTGATCCAAAAGTGATCTACCCGAAATAGTAAACAGATTGCAGGCCTATACTAAAGAAAGCGTAAACATTTATATGACTGCACTCTACATCGAACATCAAGCGTTATACATAGAACAAGTGACTGCAAATATACATTCTGTACTATCCTTCCCCATAGAACAGCTTCATAAAACATAGAATCTGAAACATGTTTGGCATCCTACAATTTGCAGATTCTGTTTTACGAAGAGTTATGGTGAATGATGCATAATGTATATGTCCTGTCACTGGCTATGTATAACTCTATGTAGAGTGTAGTCTGCTGTTTTCGATGTCAGTTTTAATTGATAGATCTGAGACAGATAATATAAGGTATTCTATTCGTGTATTAATCTATGGAAGGGGGTTGGGGTAATCTCGCCCACTTCATTACACAATACCAGCGATCAGCTGTTGAAGTCATATTGTATAGACAGCAGTGTATGTGGTATGTTATAATGTTTGTATATATCATGACCCTTGACCTCACAAATCCTCACCCTGTCACGCCTCGTGCCCGCCGTATGTCTCCGAGGAGTTCCGGCGCCGAAATGGCTCTAGAACCACTCGAACTTCTTCGGGACCAGAGGAGGTATGTTTGAACATGTCATTTTGAATGAAGCGGTTGCCAAAAATCGGACCAATAGTCGTAATAGCTATTGCCAACAATTTACTAGTATGCATGCACCTCTAGATTCGAAATGTTCTTGATACTCTTTTTGTTCTCATCACTTTTGTTTTGAGTTCGCGGTAGTTGTCCAGGTCATTGATCAATAAGTATACACTCTGTATTAAAACGTTCTGTGTTCAAAACTGATTCTTTCAGATTCATTTTATACGCTGGCCTTTAAACACTTAATGTTTAACGGAATATTACACTAATGGAATGATGTTTTCATGAACAAGTGCTTCGTACTCGGGTCTTAATTGCAACAATATTGACAAAGGACGGACAACTATCCTACACAGAATGGCGTAAACGGAGGACGTATTGTCTTGCTACTGGGAAACTAACTCGGGCCAATCGGAAATATTGTAAGGACGCACGCGACATATGTAAGAACTAAAGACCAGGAATTTTTAGAGTAAATTACCTGTGTTTTATTTCATCGTTTTACGAGTAACTCCGGCACATTAGTAGAGACCGGCGACGGATGTTCTATAGTATTTAGATCTATGGATGAGACGGGATATACAATAGCGCAGAAGACTGTCGCGGCATCAGCGAGCATGAAGAGTGATTTTGTCAAAATGCGTCAGATCTACTTTAAAGCATTCATTTGGCGCCCACTTTAAGATAATAGGAGATATAGAGAGATTCGTGAACAGTAATCATGGTTATTATGCTTCAAAGGATATAGTGTGCTCTGTGGGGTTTGCGTTCGCGATTGTATTTGGAACGTCTCAAAGACGAATGTGTTAAGAATATATCGGCTTGTTCTCTTTGTGCTTGAGAATTGTCTGTGATGCATTGTGCAACCCTGCAGTTCCTTGGTGTATATGTTCCTTTGTAGGCATGACACACGTGCCTACTCCTTTACGAATACCTCTGTACTTTGCCTTGCACAAATCATGTCCCTACCATAAAGCATTGTCTGTACCTACCTTGTCCTTCTAATACATACATGGGGAAGATGTACTTCATTGGTACCTTGTAAGAATAGTTTTGTAAGGCGTGTTTTAAGAAATGCACTTAATAACCAACTGTCTGTCGACAAGTGCTACCCATTATTTCAGACGAGTATTACGCTAGTTTAGAGTATTGTGCTATTAAAGTAAATAAGCTACCTGCTAGTAATTAAAAAACTAAATATAAAACAAACTTGTTGATAAGAAATATCTATTTTTTTGGCGTGACTTTGGCCAAATTCAACTTTTAACACGGACCAGGCACTGA
This sequence comes from Lepetodrilus schrolli, assembly GCA_032361225.1. Taxonomy (NCBI): domain Eukaryota; kingdom Metazoa; phylum Mollusca; class Gastropoda; order Lepetellida; family Lepetodrilidae; genus Lepetodrilus; species Lepetodrilus schrolli. Next base: position 7,437 of record JAUTBT010040045.1, on the reverse strand, counting down.
TTCCAGGTGAAGTCCTTTTTATCGACTCAGTAATCGCCGTATCACTTTCATAGTCGGCGGTCTGTACACGGCCTGTCCGCACAGCTCGGTGTTGACATATCTGATACAGAGCAAATTTAAAAGCTTTGAAAATATGATATGATCAGGCAAGGTTCCGATCTATCGTCAAACCGGAAACAGCGCCATTTGCAATCCTACTGTTTTGTGGGGCCAATCGAATATGAGGTTTGCAGAATCCATTTGGCTTATATCCACGTTTATCACGACTTCTTCCGCTGTTTACCTACTCCCTGTGTCACTGGGGCTATTTCCCCGTGTGCAAACTCCCCGGTAAATATCACTACGTGCCCAACATCGTGTTTCTTCGCATTATCAAACCATTATTTCTTTGCAGTCGTTCGCAATTGCCCGTTTCTGTTCAGAAACAATGATGTCAATTTAAACGCATTTTCAGAAGCATGTCGCAAATGGAGTAGAGAAGAGACTTCTGGATAATTTACCTGTAATATCAACACACCCAGATTTGTAGTATATTAGACTTAATCTTGATATGAGATCAACAGGCTTTTATCAGGTATCTGGATCAGTGAAGGCAAATATGTAGCTTGGTTGAGTGCTTCTTCGCAAATCCTACAGATATGATAATTGGTCTTTGTGATTGTCATTTCGGAGGACTGGGATGATAATGTGATGGGCAGTTACTATTTTCATAAAGTCGGCTACTTGGTGTCGTTAAAGTTCAAGTTTATTCAAGTTTATTCAAGTTTATTCAAGTTTGTTCAAGTTCAGTTTGTTAAAATCTAATGATTCGACCATATTTCCATGTCTTTAACAAAAGAAAATTCCGTGCGGTAAGAAAACATTCGAATAAAAGTTCATTATATACTCTTGGGATTTCATTTACCAAATGCGACCGTCATAAAAAAAATAAAAAATTGGTATTCATATGTAGGCTAGTTGATACTTATTTTATTGAGTATACGGCAATGAAATGTCAACGGCAAAATGCACGTGGTGTTTAGCAGTTTTCTTTTAAATTCTTCGAGTAGTTTCATATCACAGGAGTACGTTAGTTACAGGAATAATATTCAGTGATCAACGAAAAGAAATAGGACAGAAAAAGGAAAACCGACCAGATTCGTTTCACTATAAATGACACATGGAAGTGATCACTCCGTTTCTAATGCACATCACTCCACGAACACCTTAGTTTATATGTGCGAGTGTGCGCGCGCCTTCTCACCGAGTTGTCATCTCTGTCCGGATTATTATTGTCTTCCACGAACGGACTGTGACCGGACTGTGCCGAGTTCAATTGGATGATTATTTCCAAATGAGATAAAACTGAGAACGATGGCCAGAGCGGCGATCAACGAGAGTCCTGGCATCATCCCATCGCCACAATGCTTTCAAACAATTAGCACAAGCTGTTTCGTCTCAGTAGGGCTGTCAGGGCCGGTCATCCATGGAACGGGGAGCGCAATAAGACGTAATTGGTTAAGATCAAATAGCACTGGGAGTAAATGGCACCACTGAAGACTTGGACGCAGATAAATAGACTCGGTATTGAAAAACGTAATGAAGATTGATATCGGGACGAGTGCGCGGCAACAAATCAGTTACACATTTAAGTAATCTAAGATCAGTCTCATTATCTTCCATGACTGTCCACACGTTTGGATTTGGGGAGTCGTGATTCTCTCCGTATTGCCACAATGGTTTTTCATTTGCCGCAAATGTCCGAGTTGATGGGAGCCGAGTGTAGTTTTGATGCGGGTGATTAGCAGATCGTACGGAGAAAATCCAACTGCAGAGAGCAATACACTATACTATCAGGACCCTCCTGTACGAAACGGCATAAGCCCAAGGTAGACTTATCTCCAACCTTAGCAATGGTGGAGCCTATGGAGACGGGTGGAGTTAATGTTACCCTTGGAGTAATAGCGCATCGTACAGGAGAGCAATGATCATACTGAACTGTCCAGGCGTCAGGCTGCAGTCTTCTGCACAGCTTCCTGGTACAGGCGGAGATCATCCAAACTGATGACAGTTCCAGTATTGGTGTCGCTATCACAAGAACCATAATTTGCTCTGCCAGGAACCCTTGGGCATACTTAGTTAGGTGGAGTAGCCTGGTGGCAGGTAATGACACAACAATAACAATAGGAGTGCTTAACAGACTGTCAGCAGTAAGTGGGAAGGATCTGGTGTCAATGTTAATGCGCTTCACAACATGGATGCCAGTGTGGTTGGCGAGAAACATGATGCCTGTTTAGATCCTTTATACTATTGCAGAGAAGTACATTGGACGTAAAAGAGCTATCGCTTATTTCCAATACAGTCAGACCACGGCCATGTTGCTCAGAACAGTTACAATTGATTGTAAGTCACAGTGTTAGAGACCCGCTATAAGGGTTAGTCCATTGCATGACATTTTGTTATTGCTACACTTCTTGAGAATCTGGGTAGCTAAAACTGTTGTAGCTATTAAAGTGGATCATTCAACCAGACTTATATTTTTAGCATTCCCTAAAATATTACTTACAATCAGTTGTAGCTAATCAGTAACGGAGCCCTGAATATTTCATTTAAAATACGATTAAATCATTTAAAACTCTCTCGAGTACATTTACGCCAAATCGACTGCCTCCGTTCTTTATTCTACGTTTATCCAATTGGAGTATACGTTTTGACCTAATTTTTCATACGTTTCATCCACCTTGCGGACGCTTTAGCCAATGTTCTTTTGGCCGTTTTGCCTGTGGCCATATTAAATGTGTACGATTCTAGTATATTATTAAAGTTAATTCGATCACACGGATACCATTCAGGAGGGGCGATCCTTATCTTCTACTGGAGTGCCGATACTTGTGACTGGAGTGTCCATATTAATACCAGACGGTCAAAACGTATACATGAGAATCAACAGCAGTTTCAATCCGTATTCGACTGTTGCGGTAGGAGAAGAACCTTAAAACAATCGTTGACTCACGGCTGTAGCTGATGAATCAAGTACGTTCAAATCTTCCCAGTAAATGGAGGTAGATATATTTCCTATCAAACATTAATATTCTGGCCTGTGTTTCACGAAAGGTTCGTACTGAATGGTCTAAATCAGTCGATGCGCCATGTTTTTACTGTAGCAGGTAATGGCGTAAACCTCGATTTACACCGGACTACAGGTACGACCCTTTCTTGAAACGTAGGCCTGATCTTCGGGTTAAATATGGTTTCTGCTGAGCTAATTCTTGTTGAGTCTGACTCTTACTTTTAAAACAATATTGTCAGCTAAACTTGATTTTTTTAAATTTTTTTATTTTATTGTTCACACGATGACGTGATTTAACGCAACTGTATGATGCAAACAGTATCAATGTTTCTCAATACCATATATTTTATCCGAAACATTTCTTAGAAGAATATTATAAAACAGCTATGAATGAATACTAGAACCTTGCTTTATGCCTATTTCTAAAAATAACTATTTAATCCACTAAAATGTGCCATATTGCCTGTAATTATAGCAACAAAACAGGATAATACTGAAATTGCTTTGGCAATGGTTCTGTTCTCTACTCCAGCACTGTCCAGGCGTTGCCTTGCTATGGGCCACCACCCACAAACAACAGACCTGTCTTGCCACCTAACGACGTGATCTAGTACTGTACAGTCTCTCTGGTGGCCGCGCCTTTTGTTGTCCGGCTGATTTAGTGGATCTCATGATGGATGAATTGGGTCATATTCTTTGACATCAGCCCAATAAGAAGCTCGATTACGCCGATTATAATACGCGGGATCTTTGCTCAGAGCCGGGAAATGAATTGAGATTCTGCGACGCCAATCTGCCATTGTTCGTTGACGTTTGTCGTCTTGTCACCGGCCCCAGAACCAACAAGAAGACAAATGAGGGATACCTCATTTACGGGAGGGTCAATCTGTCATCGTGTTCACTTCCACTATTAATCAGGTACACACATTTCGTATTCAATAAATGTCCTGTTTTCCTGTTACTTTCACCACTCTTTACTATGACGTGAAGTCCGACCTGCTCGCTGTGTGTACGTTTCTGATTAGGACTGTCCAAACATTTATCCTCCTCGCGACCTTTTGATGGCATAGAGTCCGTCAATGAAGAAATCGCTCCCTTAGACGGAGTCAAAACAGAGGTATTCAATAAGTGTTGTCTTGACAGATGCAGGCAGACAGTCAAGACAGATTTCATGATTATGACTTCAAATAAGAGATATTGCATTACATTTGATGTGATTTTCCATTGATGCTAGTCTTGCTAGACCTCCAATACGTTTTCATTTCAAACCACACACACACAAAATGCAAATTTGAACTGTAAAGAATAACCCAAATGAGAGTTTATGAGAGGATATCGATATCATATAGGATTGCTTTAAAAATGAGCAAACAATTTGCTTTTCGGATTACGGCTTGTTTTAGAAAATAATATATTTGTCTGTGGTGGTAGACATATTTTAAACCTCAGTTCCCTACACATTACTCTTTGTCATTATTTGCTATGAACGGCGCGGTATTCGAAGCGTTTAGAGTTAGATTGCCTTACATCTAAAATATATAGTAATCTTCATTGTTTATAACCCAATCCAGTAATAACCAAGATCAAGGATTGGTAACTTATTGTAAAGATAAACTTGGATAGTATGCGTTCTGGTATTAGTTCTCTGTATGTGCTCATAATATTATTTTATGATAAATAGATTATTTGCGGCATACACTCCAAATCTGACACGAACCCAGGAATAGGCAAATGCATTCGTTGAAACTGCAGGCTACATTGTCATGACAGACGGTCAACTGGTCAAAGGCATTGTGCTTGATCTTACCTGTCAGTCATGAGTGTATGGATTCAATTTAGTACCGGTCAATTTTTAAATAAATTACTGTGAAAGGAATACCCCAATATAATAATAATAATAGTAGGATATAGTAATAACACCAATAACAATAATAATTATTATAATCATAATAGTCATCATAATAATTATAATAAATGTGTATAGTTCTGTATATCTATACTCAAAAAGTATATGGACAAACATATAACAAGAATCTACACTGAGTTTGGACGACTATATCTTTAGTTTTGTTTGGAATAATAAAAGAGTGTATAATTGCTTACGACTGAGGGAGTAGATTGTTCCATTAGTCTACAATAGAACAGAGGCGTTGTAAGAGTGAAAAATCGCATTCGAAACTGTATACGTCGAGTAATAGGGACAACGAACAATTTCTGGTCTGCAGACCTAAGCGTAGAAAATTAAGAAGATGACTTTGCCAAGACTGATGATATAACTGAATAGCACTAATACGTATAACTGTATATTGGAGTCTTCCCATAATGCCTAAACAAGAAACGAATTACTGTTGTCTATTCGTGAAAGAACAAAGGACGAACATGTGGGCACCATCAATTGAGAACGTACTCCGGATGGCTCTGATACTGCCAAGGTAAAAAAGGCAGATGCTACACAATAGGTTGGAGAGATGGTGTTAAAGATGAATTTCAAAATCACCAACCTCTGTCTTCGTGTCATGATTCACGATTTAGTACAACCTTACATACACAGCAATGCAAGGTTGACGTCTTGTGGTGTAAAGTGAGTGAGGGGATGATAATCAGCGTGAAGATGGTTAAAGAGATTTTTATTGCAATTAATTTGCCATGTTCAGTTTAATAATATTATATTATGAACAAGATTGGAAGAAGTACAGACCCTTGTATGCCACCAAGCTGGAGACACGTCCTAACAGATTACCACAGTTCAGTTACCTTAACAACAAATATTGTGACTATTGAAAGGGTGTAGTATACTGTGTCAAATCTTGCAAATAGATCTCATTGGGGCAGAAACTTTATAATCATCAGTTGGCATGAGTAGTTCATAGAATATTCAGAGGGGGAGTATCGCGGATATGCCTTGACACACTTTCCTACACTCGAATTAACTACGATACTATCCCTCTCGTAAACATATTCTCGGCACAGAGATTTGAGTACGATTTCATACTCAAGCTCAAATTTTATTTGGGATTTGTGATCAAAACTTTGAATTGAGCATGAAATCATACTAAAAAAACCCAGACCAGGTCACGGTCTTGGAGTGGCTACGAGAGCTTCGGGAAAGGGTTCCTAGGTCTGTTTGTCAGACTGGTGGGTATCAAGTCATCAAGGATGATCAACTTCATTGAATTCACCTAAGAAACATATTATGACATGAGCCTTATATTGTTATGTTACTAGCCGAACTAAAAGCACTAATTTAATATATTAATGAAAGTTAATCATAATTAATAGAAACACTAGACTAATAATGATTTTAATAATTCAATTAATTATACTAAATGAATTATGTACAGTGTGTACATAAATACGATGTTCTGCATACAATTAATAATATGACTAGAAATTAATATTTATTAGTGAGTCAAGAATAAACTCATGCATTCATTAATGTTATTATTTGTTTCACTCTCAAATCCTGCATTAATATTATGAACACGAAACATCAATACACTATGTTTCTGTGACTCTCTGTATGCTAATAAAATTATAATTTTGGTTATCGATTGTTGCCGTGACACTTAAAGTAATAGCCTCATCATAAACCACACGAGATGATAAACTGGCATTTGAAACTTGCTCACTCGTATAAATAAAAATGTTTATTTGTATTTGTCAATATATCCCTTTTTAAATGTATAAAATACCCAAAATATTGGCACAAGTTACAGAAACTGAAATATAAAGTCCACCAAAGTGTTGTCAAATAACTAAAACAAGACATGACGCACATTATGTAAAATTCTAGTATGAAGATCAGCGTGATCATTTTACTGCAGCTTCGGACATTTATTAATTTATTCCTTACTGTATTTTGAACATATTCTGGAAACCGCAAACTTTTTTTAATATTGGCATTTAACCCAATTACGACTTGTCGTCACGTGCAAAACATACTATTTATTTATAAGTAGAAATTGGTACTGTAGCGGGGGAAATAATTATATACATCGCCTGTTGAGATGATAAACCAATAAATCAAAGAAGCGTCAGTAAAATATACAGCTTGGATTAGTCGTTTGAAAGACACTCCATTCAATAGTCGTAAGTTAGCTACATTGTGCCATATATATTACGCTAATATCCACGATCCACAGCGAATGCATGGTGTGATTAACTAGACCAGCTAGGTGCCTGAAAACCTGAGACTATCTAGGAGTTGTTCCTGCCCCACATTACCACAGGCTGAAACCATGCGGTGTCACATTTGGAAAGTGGTCTAAATAGTTTGAAAATCTATCTGTTGTAGAGATGGGTACCCAGTAGGATGTGATGGAAATATGGCGAACTTCTAGCAAAGGAAAATGGCAGTTTGGGTTGTATACTTCCCAGGGAGTTGAGAA
>JAUTBT010040034.1:0-17347 GCA_032361225.1 Lepetodrilus schrolli | reverse complement strand
CGGGTTTCCTCCTGCCCTAAACTGACAAGTCGTGATATAAGTGAAAGAATCTTGAAAGCAACTCTAAACCCCAATTTTAAAAAAAAACCAAAAAGAAAACCTGTGGATAATACCTGTCCCGGACAGGCAGAACATCCTTACTGTGGAGCCCTCCCTGAAGACATTTACCTGCCCCTGACTAATACTGCCACCCGTTCTCCTACAGGCGAGATTCCCTCCACTGCGTACAGGCTTCCTTTAGCAACCGTCATCATGGTCCCGAGTGCACTCATCATTGCAAACTCCTTCCTAGTCATTTTAAGTGGCTTGAACAGCTTGGAATAGATGTCCTCCGTGTGGTCATGCATCTTCATGGGGAAATGAAGGTAAATCAGATATATTATGTGGCTGAGGTTAACCATGAGGAAGACGCTGTTCCACACCACAATGTCCAGCATGCAGGCCACCAGACCTGCCCACAGGAGAAAGAACATGAATCCCAGGAGGAGGAGACATCGGAGGAAGAAGGCGTGGTATTGGAGACTACTTGGCGTCAGGAAGGACACGGCCGTGCAGATGTTCGCCATCTGGAATATCGTGTGTTGGGCCTCTGACCATGCATGGCATCCGCCTCCAGGGCTGCTGGCATCGGCCTCTGCAATCTGGATGGTGGCTTCGGTCAGGTTGAGCAAGGTCAAGGTTGTCTGGTTGAGCAGTGTCAAGGTCGTGTTATTTATAGGCACAGATGTAGTGTCCTCTGTTGAAGTGTTGTACATACTTGGAGTGTCGTTGATGCTGGGTAGATGTCTGTTGACTCTTCATTTGGTCAAATCTGGAATTATATGATACAGCATATTCAGTAGTAAAATAACAATTTAAATGGCACAATAAGGATAAAACCACCTCAATCATCACTCAGTTGTTAAAACTTACCAATATTTGGCAGTGCTTCTAAATACTACTGAGGAGATGGTATCAGCATGACAATGTTGTTCCTAAATGAAAACGAGCAATATATTGATCTGGATTTGCCACAACAATCCAGACACAGTTTTCACACCACATTATCGCTCAGTACATTATCTCTCAGTACATTATCTGTCAATACAGTCTGAGATTCCCAGAGTTAGACAACACAAATCACCTACAAATTATCAGCGTACAAATCTATACAAGACCTTCTAAAAATATATACGGTCCCATTGCTCAGAACATTGGTAGTTACAATTGATTGTATGTCAAATGTTAGGTACCCGCTACAAAAGTAAGTCCATTGCATGACACACTGGTTAGTTGGCACTATTGTAGTGACAAATGTTAGATACCTGCTACAAGAGTAAGTCCATTGCATGACACACTTGTAATGCTACAATCCTTGAGAATCTGGTTAGTTAGCACTATTGTAGTGATAAATGTTTCATGAAAACAGACTTACAATTGTAGTGAGTCCCTAAAGATTTACTTACAATCAATTATACCTACAAGTGTTATGAGCAATCAATTATACCTACAAGTGTTATGAGCAATCAATTATACCTACACGTGTTATGAGCAATCAATTATACCTACAAGTGTTATGAGCAATCAATTATACCTACAAGTGTTATGAGCAATCAATTATACCTACAAGTGTTATGAGCAATGAAACCCTAGTCTATGCTGATTTACAGCATTCAACACTATTGTATTATTAAGTATTCTGTTACCGTGGTTACAGTTTCATTATATAATAGTACCATCAATATACAATACCAATGTTATTTTGTTTCAGTGGTACACTGTATTACTAATACAAAATATTGTATTCTTTCTGATACCAGCAACTGCTATATTATTACCACTAAACTCGATGTAATATCCAAATAGTTATGGGATGGATATCCTCTCTTTCAGTTGACGTTTAATTTTCAATAAAACTACAAGTCATAGCTTTCGATTAGTTGCCAAACAATACATTTCTAAACCATAATAGCTGAAAGATCTAGAAAGAACTAGAATAAGCAGGCCTGATCTTACAGGTCTGATGCTGTTGCCATGTTAGCCTGATCTCAACCAATGTCACCTATCAATGCTTCACTGAGATACACATAACCAAGAAATGACATTCTGCATGTACATCACTACCTCTGCAGGTCCAATTTACATCAGCTTACATTTAAAGGAAATCTTTTCCACATTAGATAAAAATGTGTCATCAACATTAATTCATTGAATCTAAATCTGTAGTGAAATTTGCCATTCCATCTTTTTTACCACAATGGAAATATGATGTGCAACATTTCTCACAAAATCATCTGAAATTTTGAGCTTATGAATAAATTAACATTTCTTGTTACTGTATCTTGTGAGTGATGTCAAGATAATACCATTTGAAATCAAGTTAGCTGAATTTTATGTCTGGTGACTATCTGGAAATCCCTTGTATTGGTGCAATATGAGGTAAATGTCAGGCACTCAGATCAGTAGACCAGAGAGTGGATTGGTAGATAATATCATTGATGGAGACTACTTAATAACAGTTAGGGTGGTTACAGTATACTGTGTCACTCCAATAGTTTACAGTATTCCTGGACATGACAGGGGCTGTCTTGAAGCTTAAAGAGTATCAACACTAGGATTACAGTTTCTATGACCGTGAGTAATAATGTCAGAGTTGAAACATTTCTGTGATATAAAGTTAATTTAGTACTGTATGTATAAGTAGTTGAAAACTAGACATCAAATTCAGTTAACCAAATTCAGTTGCACACAAAAAAGAGTGAAGTAATGGATAATGACAATAATGTACTTTAACATAAGAAGAATACAAATAGATGATGATTTTTAAACATTTAAACATTAATATTGTGTTAAAAAGATGTGACTTTAAATGTCACTGCAGACTGAGATTTTATGTCAACAACACATTCTGTTTTATATTGGAGAAAATTTGCATCAGATGTGAATACAAATTGATCATGCAGCTACATTATGCAACATGGAAGTACCTCTTGTCATTGCTAACCTTTGAAGCAAATTGATTTAGTAGAAACTGTGGTGCATGGTGGTGTTTAATATGGCAATAAGTATTACTTTAAAAAAAAATATATTGACATTGACTGATTTAAACACACTGGATTTGTTTCAATGATAAATCATCAATCTTTGAATTGATACCAATATGTACAGCATTACTGCTTCCGCTACCAAGATTACAGATCTCTAAAAGTATAACTACCCATGTTAGAGAATCCACCAATGACGGACTAATCAATGTCAACTTACTATATAATGGCAGCTAATGACAACACATTGATAAATCATAGATAACAATCTGAAGACACGTGTCAATACACATAATTGTTGGTAAATGTTTGTAGTCTTCATGATTATCTCCCTACAATCATGTCTGGAGGTGTGGAAGACTTCAGGTTATAGCTTCCATCGCCTCTCCTACCACAACAATAATTACAGCCGACATCGGATATTACACCTATTACTTGTTCCAAGTCGGCCTTCAGTTACAACTATTACATCGTTACTCATCCTTGATAGTGTTAGTCTAGTAGGTACTGTATGACTCAGAACCCATACACATCCCCAGTAATACAACAGATTTTACGTATTTTTCTAGTTTTGTTGTTATGTTGCAACATTTTTCTATCATCTATTTTTTGTTGTTATGTTGCAACATATAAAACTTGAAGCATTTTGAAGGCATTTAACACTAGTTTTAGGTGTGCATGTACAGGGTTCTTTAGTAGATATGTTCCTTAGGGTGGGGGGTAGTGCAATGGTAGAACATTATGACCAGAGCCCGGCATCAATGTTCGTGAAAGTTACCTTTCTGACGCAATCATGGTAGGATGCAGTTATTATCCTTGGTCTGTCAATACCAGCCAGTGCTCAAAGGTTTACTGCAACATTCAGGGCTACAGATGCTGCAGGTTTCCTCATACCATAAACTCACAAGCCATGATTTAAGTGAATGAATTTTGAAATGGCTCTAAGCCCAAATTCAAACCATGATATCAATTCAAATATGTTTTAATATGTCCATTAACACAATTTCAGCAGCCAACAACCAGAGATTCCCTACAGTAAAGTAATATTGACTGACAAATATGTCATGAACTATTTACAATTGTTTAAGAGCACAGGAAACAGTAATGCTAAGTTCTGTATGTGACGATTGTGTACAAACACCAAGATGAAAGTGTTAAGATCAATTTCACAGAGAAAGCACCTGTTTTAGCTGGGTGACTTTCAATTTGTTATTTCAGAACAATAAGGAAGTCCTATTCTGGTAGTTTATTCCAGACTACCCTAGGATCAGGTTCTCATACTAGGAAAGTTCCTGGAACTGTCTGAAATGGTAGGCTTGATGCTATTGATCTGTGAAACGTTATACTTCCATTAAACATGGGGTTTTTTCCATTTGAGAGAAGATGAAACAAGTTGGTGATTTGCAGCTTCATGCCATTACAAAACATTGAGTTAAATGAAGTCTAACATTTCTGCATGAAGATGTCGCCACTATGCCATTTGGCTGGTTTCACAATTGTTACTTGATATATTCTCACAATAAAATCATTTCCTAACATAAATAATAGTTTGCTTGATAGTGAATTTTCACTCTGGAATGAGTAATATGTTAAATATTCAATTCAACTCATCACAATGACTTATAGCAACACGCGAAACATGTAAAATCAACCTTTGGTAATAACCTAAATGCCAGTCACCAGTATACATTTACTAATACTATCATAATAATAAAAACTATCACACAGACTCGCATTTGCGTCAATTCTAGTGCATATCCTGCAAAAAAAATATGGTTAATTCCTAAGGAGTTTTAAAAAATAACATGATAAACCTGATATTTCAAGACAATAATATAAGAAAATGTTATTGATCATGTTGTATACATTGACATTACAATGCAGCTGAAGTGACAGATGGCATTAGTTACTTCCAACTAGCTGCACTGCTCTGAGGAACCAGTTAATCCACTGTCAATGTAAATTAGTGAGACAACCATTCATTGCCAGGCATAAAAACCAAAGAGCATGCATACTAGGCACCACATTGCAAGTATTTGGTCATTAAAAATTGCATACTGAACAATGAATCATGAGTGTAAAGGAAATATATATCTACCCAGATATATTTTTTATAGTCTGCATATATGTATATGCTTAACGAGACTATCCAAATATATGTGTAACTTCTCAAATATTTAATGCTACCTCTTGCATGCACACTGTATAATGCTGTACATGTTTAATGTGGGGCGGGTGGTAGTGCAGTGGTAGAACAGTTGGACTTCGGAGCCGAAGGTTCCAGGTTCAAAGCCCGCCCCGGGGGCCCGGCATCAATGTTCGCGAAAGTTACCTTTCTGAAGCGATATTGATAGGATGCGATGTCTGCAGTTATCATCATTGGTCTTGTCAGTACCAGCCAATGCTGGCATGTTTACTGTAACATTCAGCACTACAGATGTTGCGGGTTTCCTCCTGCCCTAAACTAACAAGTCGTGATATAAGTGAAAGAATCTTGAAAGCGACTTAAAACCACAAACAAACAAACAAACAAACAAACAAAAACAAACAAAAAATATTTAATGTTAGAGTGTTGCCACAACATTTTTTCTTATTCCTTGACATTTTTCCTTTAAAATATATGTTTATTCTGCTTCATGACATTTCAATATTTACTTACTTGTCATAAATCATTCGCATTGCCATCTCATCCCATCTCTAGTGCATCTGGTAATATGAATAGTATTAATATTAACTCATGGCTCTCTTAGTGGCCATCTTGGATTTCATCACCATGGCAATGTTAAGGGACAAATGCATTAGCTTTCTCTCTGTATATCTATATATGGCATAACATGTCCATATCCTAAATTAGATACTTTTATGACTATGAATTGTAATCAAAGAATACACAAGGGATTGCTCATCAACCAGTGTTACCCAACAATAATAACGTATGATGAGAAACTTAATTCATCGGTCTCGTACATATATTGCTTTACAACTGTGTACATCTATACTATAGTAGGGATTCCAGTGACATAAATATATCAAATGTTGGTGCTTAATCCAAGACCAATTATATAGCAGGTTAATAAGTTACTAAAATGGCCAACAAATACAAAGCATTGACGTCAATGACCAATATATTTTGACAACTAACACCAGCGTAATATATAGCGAGTAAACAATGACATAAATCTCAGCTTTATGAACCCATCCTGTTGTTGTCTGGCATTTCTAGCCAGTTGCATGATCTAAAAAACAGCAAATCTAAAACAAAATCAATAACAAAACCAGCAAATCTAAAACAAAATCAATAACAAAACCAGCAAATCTAAAACAAAATCAGTAACAAAACCAGCAAATCTAAAACAAAATCAATAACAATGCATTTATTTTGACCACTCCTTTAATATAACTTCAGCATTGTCTTGAAATTACAATGCTGACGCTCTATAAATATGATTTTATGGGGTTTTGAGGGAAATAATAAACAATAAATAATAAACTTAAAAAAAAGAAATCTTCAAATATATTATTTATTGTTAGATATTGAATTCCAGTTTTGCATCCAGGCCACTAGATACATATACAGATTGCAAATTTGTATTCATACATACATTCACCAATTCACCAATTCTAAATTCTGAAACTTTTATTTAAAGTTCTTTTCCAATTAACCTCAGAGTTGTCAATCTCCCAGGTAGTGATAGTACCAATTAGCCAGTCAGAATACAGCAACGCTTCAAGTTGAGCATAGTTTAATGAGCTATGTGATAAGTGTTCAACAAACAACAGCTTGCAAGGTAAACATAATGCAGGTGATAACCTTGTATTCAAGTATATATCATATTTGCAAACTACATGCCTGGAGGAAATCCCAACAGGAATATACTCTCTCATCTGTTTGATATCGTAATTATTTATTTTTGTATTTTTTAATTGAGTTTAGAGCCATTTTCAAGATTATTTCACTCATATCAGTTTAGGGTAGGCAGAAACCCACAACATATGTAGCGCCGATTGTTGCAGTAAACCTGCAAGCACCTGCTGGTACTGACAGACCAAGGATGATAACTGCATTGCCATGGTACACAGTGCATCCTATCATGATAGTGGAAAGGTAACTAACAAACAGTGATCCGGTGTCGAGATTTGAACCTGGGGCCTTTGGCTCTGATGTCCAACATTCTACCATTGCACTACCACCCACCCCAGTATATCCATTCATCAATAAATATAGAAGAGAATAGCTGGTGCCATTGCATGACAAATAACTATCTAAGTTTGACAGTTCTGCACTGAGGCTGTAAAGCTGAATTTTTCAAATGCTATCTCAGGATAACAGGAAAGTATTTTCAAATACTAGTAGCTATGAGACACCTAGCACTGTAAATAGACATAACACAGTGGTTGCTTCACATGAAAGCTAGAACAGACAGCATTGTACCTTTAGGGCTGATAGCTGAAGAATTACTTTATCATTCTACCACACTGGAACACATGGTGTTAAACTGAATAGTTGAATAGGTACATAACTAGCAGCACACAGCTAGTAGATGCTTCTAATGCCCTATTCTTTGCCCATGAACAATGAAACTGAAGAGGTGAAACCTCAATTACTGACAATTCCAATCAACATTCTAGAGTACCACATAGGACAGAAACACACCATATATCAAATAATACAGTAAATAATAATAATAATAAATTTTAAAACAATAAAAAAAAAAATTACAATAATGATGATGCTAATGATGATGATGATAATGATAATAATAATAATGGAAATTCATGATGTTCCAGATACTCTCCCTAAAGCATGCTAAAAGTGCCACATGCCATTACTGCCCCAGTTGACAAATGGTTAAAAACAGCCCAGCATACAAGCAGTTTTATTTTTCAATTCCCTTAGGGGAATTCCATATTGTACATCACTGCCTTGTACAATCACATTATAATGCATCACATTTAATTTGACTGATGTCACAGCATATGGAGGATTTCTCACAACATTCCCCAAATTACAGCAAATATAGCATGACACTTTCCTCTGAGGACCAACACGACATTTGTGCTGTTCATGACAGTCTGACCCTTGGCAGGCCAGTAACAATGGCAAGTGCTATGCAATTGATCAGATATGAGGTCAAATATTTTGACATTTCCATGGAATGTTCAAGTGGTGTTAACATTTTATAGGACTAAGCTGCCAATAACACCCAACCAGTGGCAGTTTGTTCATCCAAACAGTTCCTGCTGCATAATGTCATCACTCTTGAGGACATCACAGGAATACTGCAGTAGCGCACACTAAATGGGATGGACAACCTCTATCAGTTTCTATTAACACAACATACACTGTCACTCTACAATACATATGTAAAGATCGTAAGCATTCTTCTATTGAACTGATATTCCTGCTGTTGAATTTATGAAGTCTATAGTTTGACGGTTCGGTTAAAAATTATATGTCTATTTAAATGTACGTAGATGTGAAAAATTGAATACTAGTATGTATTTGAAACAGAGAATCATGTTATCCTGGGATTCGAACCTGGGTTACTGGATTGTGAGTCCAACGCTCTACCAATGGAGCCAGTAGGAGCATCTCATATCACACCAGCTACACACTGTAATCATAATGTTAATAATTTCTATTATTAATAATAACTTCATCAGCAGTTAATGTCCCTCTTCACATTGGCCATTTATTTATCCATAAAATAATTCTGAGTGGAATATTATTTAAACAGCAACATTGTGTCCACGACAGGAATTCATAATTTATTACTTCACTGCATTTTCATGTTATCTCATCCAATACAGGATTCCACAGTCGATATCACCAGTACAAGATCAAGCAATATCGACTACAGTATTTAAAAAAAATTGGGGGTTTAGAGTCACTTTCAAGATTCTTTCACATATATCACGACATGTCAGTTTAGGGCAGGAGGAAACCTGCAACATCCATTGCGCTGAATGTTGCAGTAAACCTGTGAGCACCGGCCGTGACTGACAAGACCAAGGATGATAACTGCATTGTCACTCTACAGACAGCGCATCCTATCAATATTGCATCAGAAAGGTAACTTTCGCGAACATTGATGCCATGCTCCCAGGGTTGGATTTGAACCTGGAACCTTTGCCGCCGAAGTCCAACATTCTACCACTGTGCCGCCCCCACTACAGTAGATATTGCCAGTAGATATCACTTGGGCATTGTTTTACCATTGTAATATCATGGCTTTGTAATAATGTTGCATTGCCAATGCACAGCAGATTAATTTAAAATTAATTTTAAAACATTCATGAAGTATTATTTGTGTTCTTAAATTATATAAGAATGACATTGAGTGGTAAATAGAATCTCACTTTTGATATCTAATATATCTAACACTTGTTGATAAAAGTAAAACAAATCCTCGGTAAAGCCTCATTTATATTTAAAAAAACACTTGGGTGAGATTCTCTATGTAATAATAATAATCTGACATTAGTAGTGTCACATAGGTTGTTGTCACTTCACACATCCACACACACACACACACACACACACACACATACACATACACACATATACACACACACCACACACACATACACCACACACCACACCACACACACACATAGACACATACACACACACCACACCACACACACACACCACACACATACACATACACATACACACACACACACACACCACACACACACACACATACACATACACACATACACATACACATACACACACACACACACACCACACACACACACACACACACATACACATACACACATACACACACATACACACACACCACACATACACACACACACACCACACCACACACACCACACCACATAGACACACACACATACACACATAGACACACACACACACATACACCACACACACACACATACAAACACACACACACCATACCACACACTAACACACACACACCACACACACATAGACACACACACACACACCACACACACACACACCACACACATAGATGCACACACGCACACACACACACACACACACCACACACAGAGCTAATCTCCTTAGTTTAAAGTGCAATTACAAATTAATCAGCCAAAGTACCAACACTGAACTTGGCTTTAACCAGAAACTGCATCCAAAATGGTGGAATGGTTCATGCAATTACAAACTCTCTTACCATTGGGTGAATCCTGATGGCCTCTAAATCTGCCTAAAAGGGACTGATCAAGCTGACAGATGGACACCTCATTATAACATCAAATACAGTAACTGTGTCAGATTTGGTCCCTTAGGACAGGTACTACATTGTTAGAAATGATCAGAGCTCACTGGAATGTTTTCATGCTTTTAACATCTGATGGCTTCACAGAAGCTGATAATGCCACTGGTTGAGGCCTGGAGCTGTTCTGTTGAAGTTTCTTTTACAACTTTCCATTTTTATGTTCAGTTTCTCTCTGGATTTCGTAACAGCATTTTGAAAAAAAATTACCAGTGAATGTTCGCATTTCTATGTTAACATTTCTGATTATATCTCATTACTTATTGTATATTACTTACATGGGTATTGAGGTGAGTATTCCTGGTTTTCAGGTTAATGGCTGGTAAAAATATCTCGTCCAAACCATTAGATAAGTGCGTAAATGGATTTCAGTAATCACAAGCAAAATCCTGCAGTGCTGTGAATTTAACGTACATGTACATGGTATCTTACATCTAAATTACTTAATGGGGTTTAATTATTTAAGCTCTCCTCTTCAAACGATATGTTCAATGACCCATTCTGACATGTATTTTATTCAATAACATTATTTAAGAACTTTACGGATTTGTTACAGAATAATTCAGATCCAAAAATACACTGTAAATGCACTACAAACCACCTTGTAACACAATTATTTTATGCAATCATGAGAAATCCTCTGATGTGAACTGTAAATGGTCTCATTATAGATATGCTGCTTGCATGCAATGAAGATGTATGCCATTAAGTTGAGCTGCTATGTACAAATTAAAACATGTTGTTTAAAAAAAATTGATTACACAAAAAATAGGGAAGAATTCTTTTAAATGTAAGGCAATATTGTACCAGTGGTATTGAAATGCATCACTAAAAATAGCGATGATGGAGAGTCATTTTAACCGAGACCGATGGTGCTAAAAGAGGTTAATGGACCAATTCCAGTGATATTGTCTGAGGTATGTAGACCACCGCTGTGCCAGTTATATACACTGGAATGGTATTGGTGGCTGGTGCAACACATTCACACAAAGATCTGTCACCCCTGAGACAAGAAAGTATCAGAAACATGATTTACTTTCTTTTAATTAACTTTTCTTAAACATGAGTGAACCGTTGGGACAAGTCTGCAGTGATAATATATTTGCCAGGTTATAAAATATATACAAGAAAGCGTCTTTAAACAATATTAATTATTTGTCAATGCCAATCAGTGTATGGATACAACTAGATTTCTAAGGATTGTTTTATATTTCATTGAATCGGGCTAATTAAGAGGAGTACTCATATCATGACATGCATGTTTTGTGTGTACATGCCCTGCTTGCACTGGACCAGGCTCTAAGGTTACTAAACCTTTTTGAATACGATTTCATGCTCAATCAGTCTTATTCACAATTCCCCCATACAAAAGTTTCATAACCTTGAGGCCTGAGTTCACCATCTTTGTTTTATGAAAATGAAACCAGATACATCCATTGTTAAACATTTGTGGTTGTGGTTAGTGAAATCATCTGCAACCCAAGTGACAACCCTATGTCTGACCGAGTTATCCAGTACAATCACATAAAAAATAAATGTAAAAACACATTTAGTATGAGCTGAGAACAATCACAGTAGTAGCTTCACAGACAAGTCACAACTGACAATGATGATCAAAGGAGAAAATATTCACACAATAAATATTAGAAGATAAAATTGTAATAGCAATCTACATATTAAACCCAATGAAATTCATCAGAGAAAATTGCATTTGCAACCTACCAGTTGCATGCAATTAGGAAAATCAGTAGAAAAACTTGCAATAGTAACCAACAATTAGGCATATTGTGACCTAGATGTGTGACCTGTGACCTGTTCCTCAATCATCAAACTCTACCATAATAGCTGACAGGAAACCCTTCAGAGACAAGTTGATCAACACAATTGATAGTCAGGCACATCTACAAGGCTTGCTCTCCATGAATACAGCTACATGATACAAGCTCCCCTGTGAATACCCCTCATTACATTCAATAGACTGGTGCCAGTGACACCATCTCTGGCCTAATGTCGACATCAGCATTCTTATCACACTTGATGGTGGTAGCATTCTCTCTGCTGGCTTCCTCTGATTTCCTCATACTGCCTTAAGTGATCAGTAATTATTTAAAGTAAATGGAGGGAGAATTGTACGTGTTAGTGTAGGATTGTATGCTGATATGGAGAGAGAGAGGGGGAGAGAGAGAGGGAGGGAAAAGAGAGAGAGAGAGAGGGGGAGGGGAGAGAGAGGGAGGGGGGAGAGAGAGGGGGTGGGGAGAAAGAGAGAGAGATATTATCTATGGAATGTTTTTAAACCAAAAGTTGATGGATAAACTTTCTTTGGCAATAACTACTTGTTGTTGCAACTGATTTGTAACTTATAACACATGTTTCATATTTTTATTCAATTTACATTGTATATACTTAATTACAATTATGAATCTCTGTCCATGCAGTTGTCATGTGATCAATGTAAACATTCTAACATTCTATGCATATTTGAAAAGGACTAGGTGATTAATCTATCAAGATCAGGAATACTTAATACATACACATGTTGCCAATAAGTCTGTCACCTAACTGACCTCTTAAGGTTAGCTGGTTAGCTGACCTCTTAAGGTTAGTCATGGGTCAGAGTACCTTTGTGGGAAATTAATTTATCACCAAATACTGGTTCCCACAGGAGATAAAGTCAGTAAGACAACAATGTTATTCTACAGGTGATAACGCTTTTCGAAATCACTGATTGGTTATGAATTACTAATTTTCTTATGTTATCTACTGTGGACAAAAAAAATAATTTGCTTGTCCAACCATTGTGATGTCATCGCTACAATTGTGATGTCATAGCATTGCTATGATTTCACAGTCCAAATGCACATTAGCCTAAAGATTTGACAGTAATATCTTTATGAGGTGGAATTTTTCTTCTTTAATGACTTTTAAATGATACTTGGTAATGGAATCTCACCCTCGTGTCTTGGAATATCAAATATATCAACACTCATCGATGAAAGTTATTAAATCCTCAACTCGTGTTGATATACTTTGATATTCCAAGACACGAGGGTGAGATTCTCTATATTTAGCTGTTCAATAAAACCTAGATTCATAAATACATAATATACAATTGTGGGAAATGCATATGTAACTGTTCAATAGATACACACATGTATATTACTTATAAATAGGCAGATAACCATGATGCTCTTAAACAACATCCTTTATTTTTATGACAATGGTGGAATGGCTTTCCAGGGGCATATTTAACATAATGGAATAGCTCTATAGATCAGCATAAATTAGCAATGGCAGTGTATTCAAAGAACTATTAGAAGGGAAGTGGTTAATCAAACAAGATTCTAGTCCAAAGAGAGTGGTAGATGTCATTATCCTAAATCATGGATAATACCTCATAATAAAGCTGATGCATCAAATTGACAGCTGAAAGAACAAATACATTTAAAAAAATTCTCATGTTTCTGAAATCTTGATTGATCAGAAAGTGATAGTATAATAATATAATAAATACAATAACATTAAAAAAAATATGCATAATAAAACTGATCACATTATACATTATGGTAGTCAATTAGATGTTTTGATTAAAGTAATGCTAAATATTGCTGCATGAATTGTTCACCTACTATGTGTTGAAGTTAAATTTGGTTTGTGGCATTAACAATATGTACTATTCCAGACATTTCTATTCTAGACAATGTGTACATATATGACAGTCTACACAAATTTAGACAGGATGTGTCTACTTGTCAGAAATGTTTGTATATGTACAGGTTGTGGACTATATTTCAATGTCAAGGCCATGCCACTCAAGATAGCACTATTATATGACATGATATGATTAGCAAATCTCTATTTATCAACATTCAGATCATTACTATGATTATGAGTCACATATTATAAACATTTAAAAACAAAAACAAACAAACAAAAAACACAACAAATACCATAAATGTTTAACAGATTATATATATACATGTATATATATATATTTTTTTTAAATTGGGGTTTAGAGTCGCTTTCAAGATTCTTTCACTTATATCACGGCTTGTCAGTTTAGAGCAGGAGAAAACAGGCAACATCTGTAGCGCTGATTGTTGCACTATTCCAGCAAGCACTTAATGTTGTTGATCAATAAATGGTGAAATCATTTGATATTCTATTGTGAATTGCAGGTTTTCCCCCCACCATAAGCAACTCAATATGTTGTCACTGATGGAAAATCACCTACAAACACAGATCATATATTACTTACATGAGCATTGCACAACAAACATGGATGAGAAATTCGAATCGACTCGCATCTGCAAACAATGAGTCCCATATTCTGAGTACATCTGTAACAAGAAATGAAACACTTGTAGTATGAAGGTTTCAATGGTGTAGTAGAATCAATATTTCAGTGTTGCATTATGAATGTTTCAGTGGTGTAGCATGAATGTTTCTCTAGCATAGTATGAATCCTTCAGTAGCATCTAGTATGAATGTTTCAATAGTGCAGCATGACTATTTCAGGGGTGAAAGCATGCATATTTCAGGGGTGTAGTATGAATGTTTCAGGGGTGTAATATGGATGTTTCAGGGGTGTAATATGAATGTTTCAGGGGTGTAATATGAATGTCAATGGTGGAACAATTTGTGTTTCAGGGGTGTAGTATGAATGTTTCAGGGGTGTAATATGGATGTCAATGGTGGAATAATGTGTGTTTCAGGGGTGTAGTATGAATGTTTCAGGGGTGTAATATGGATGTTAATGGTGGAACAATTTGTGTATCAGGGGTGTAGTATAAATGTTTCAGGGGTGTAATATGGATGTCAATGGTGGAATAATGTGTTTCAGGGGTGTAGGATGAATGTTTCAGGGGTGTAGGATGAATGTTTCAGGGGTGTAGGATGAATGTTTCAGGGGTGTAGGATGAATGTAGGATGAATGTTTCAGGGTGTAGGATGAATGTTTCAGTGCTCGGCAGAGACCGACCTGGCAGAGGGAACTCCTGAGACAGCAGCAGAGTCAGCCAGCGGAAGGCGTAGTACTGAGGCTTGAGGTCCTGTTCCTTCAACAGATGCCACAACGCTGGGTCCTTGTCCTCTAGATAGTCATACATCTTGGTCATCATACTGCCTGTAACACACAGACATACCAGTCATCATACTGCCTGTAACACACAGACATACCAGTCATCATACTGCCTGTAACACACAGACACACCAGTCATCATACTGCCTGTAACACACAGACATAGCAGTCATCATACTGCCTGTAACACACAGACATAGCAGTCATCATACTGCCTGTAACACACAGACACACCAGTCATCATACTGCCTGTAACACACACACACACACACACACACACACGCTCGCGCACAGACACACACACACACACATGCGCACACACACATGCACACACACGCATGCACACACACACATGCACACACACGCACGCACACACACACACACACACACACACGTCAACTACAGGCCTTCAGAGTGTGGACTTGCCTGAGTAAATTTTATCAACATTTTATTTCTTCTCCAATTATAATTGTCAAACAAACAAAGTATTATTAAAATAATACAATAAAAGTTTTGTCAAGATTAAATATGAATTAATTCATTACTACTGGGTTTTAATGATAGTAACTGTTCTACATGAACGTTGAGTTTTATTCATTTATCTGAATTATGGAAACTGACAATATCAGCTAGTATTCACAGGTTTACTGCAACATTCAGCGTAATGGATGTTGCAGGTTTCCTTCTGTCCTAAACTGGCAAGACGTAAGTGAAAGAATCATAAGTGAAAGAATAACATGTCAAGACTAAGATGTAATCAGTGATAACACGTGATCAATCTGGGTGCATCTGTTCATATTCCAATTCCATCTTTCATGTATATGCTACAATATTGGTTGGTATAAATGTAGATCATTCACTGATGTCTGTGGGCACAGAAAGATCTCCGCCAGAGAAATGTAACATGCACCAGTACCTATACCACACTGGGAGTCATCGTCGAGTGTCTTTATGAAGTTGTCTCTGATCTCCGCCATCAAGTTTGTGAAACAGAAGAAACAATCGGCTTCGGCAAACTCTGAAAGACAATCAGAACTGCATCAGGGGAAGAAACAAATCCTAGGTACTCTTGCATTCTGGGGTCACCCATCCACACACTAGCAGACACAGATCGTGCTTAACTCCCAACTTGAGCAGTCTCAATGCAATGAACAATGAACAGAACCGTGTGCTACCATGTTGAGAACTCTGTGATGCTCGAGACAAGAGTTTTGCCAATACTGAAATTCCTACCTATTCTGCCTAGAGGCTTGGCCGCCATCATTCACGAAATTTCCCGACCATTATACTATTATTCAACGCATCCACTTGTTATAGCATTTAGTAAGTTGACATGAATGAAATAATCTTGAAAGCAGCTCTAATCCCCAATGGAAAAAAAATAAGATACTTAACGCTCTTTATGCTGGCATCATTCATAGATGCCTCATAGATCAGTGATTGTAATAATAGCGCACATAAGTTGGTCAAATTCTATTTTTAGACATATCCGATTTAATGGTTCAGGAGATAACCTACACAGTGACATGTGCGTGGCTGTTGTTTTATTTATGTACCTTACGTTGTATCGCGATCTATAACGTGTGGAACATGCTGAACAGCCTGAGTACTCGTGTTTGACTATCACCAGAAGTTGGGAAATTCTTGGAAATCCTTGGAAATTCTATAAATAAACGTGTACTCGTGTTTGGCTGCGTTAGGTGTCCTGGCCCAAACTTTTTTTTGCTGTGGTTCCATTACAGTTGCCATGGCAACTACGCAATGTGGAGACGTACCTCGACATTCCTGTCCCGGATCGGAAGCGAAGGAGAAGTAGATGGGTCCGAGGATCTCGTTCATTCCCTGGAACAATTGCCATCGGATAAAGTCACGGTTAGGAGTATGAGTGTGTGAATTATTGTTTTACGTCACAGCGGGAATCTTTCACCCATACGTGACGATGAATTAATTAATTATACAATATGAAT
>JAUTBT010040023.1:0-17354 GCA_032361225.1 Lepetodrilus schrolli | reverse complement strand
TCTCTCTCTCTCTCTCTCTCTCTCTCATATCCTGTAGTACATTCAGAAAGTACGTCTCTTAATATCATTCTCTCTCTCCCTCTCTCTCTCTCTCATATCCTGTAGTACATTCAGAAAGTACGTCTCTTAATATCATTCTCTCTCTCGCTCATATCCTGTAGTACATTCAGAAAGTATGTATCTTAATATCATTCTCTCTCTCTCTCTCTCACTCTCTCTCTCATATCCTGTAGTACATTCAGATAGTACGTCTCTTAATATCATTCTCTCTCTCTCTCATATCCTGTAGTACATTCAGAAAGTACGTATCTTAATATCATTCTCTCTCTCTCTCTCTCTCCCCCTTTTGTACTAATGTTCCATTTGAATGTCCTGAGATAAGGTCTCGTCCCTTCGTCTCCACCGTGGCATACAGTTACCACATCAGCTGGACGACGTAAGCACGGCAGGGTTTCCGTACATGCATACTGCTGATCCTATAATACAACGTATTTTAAACCGCAGTTACGATTTAATCATCACCACAACTACATGGAAGCTTGGACGGAAAAGTAACTAAATGCTAACAACGGCATTGTCCGGACGCGTGAGGAAATCGGATTAACCAAAAGCGTACAATATATGTTAAACCTTTAGTGTCTTAAGGTAAAACTTTTGGTAATCTGTCAAGTAAGCATGTCATGCGCAGGGTTAATCTGCTTTGAGGCTAATACTGTTATGCTAACCGTAAGCACTTTTAGTGTAGACAGGACAGTGTCTGGTGGTCAAATCCATATGGGAACATGCATATAGTAGTATTTGTAGACTAGCGTGAATTCAAAGTTTCTTTTATTCGAAGGTAATGTTGCATGAGTTAAATATTAAATCAAGTATGACTAAAATAAGTTAGAATTTTATTGGTTGAAAAATAAATGTTCTATGTATGAATATTATAATTGGTAGTAATGGTAAGAAAATAAACAACCATCATAACATCCATTACATTCCATGGGACCCATAATAAAATCATCGTGAAACAGACTAGTCCAATTAATTATGAGCAGACTAGTCCCATTGCAATGTTGGTTAAAGATTGGTACAATTAGTATCAGAATATCATAGTCAATTATGAACAGACTAAGCCAATTGATTAGTTCAAGTGGCAACACATACGTCCTTTGTGAACAGAATCATCACCAGTACAGCTGGGAACAGACTAGTCTTAGGAACAGAATATATTAATTAAAATTGGGACCAGATGAGTCAAATTCTGAACAGATGAGTCAATTTTGGGAACAGCTAGATGGGTAAAATTTGGAACAGATAAATCAAATTATGAACAGATAAATCAATTTGGGAACATTAGTCCAATTAATTGAAATGGTACATGTTAAGTCTTGGACACGGGCTAATCCCATTGGGAACAGACTAGGCCATCCATTTGGGAATAACACGGACTACATTCAAGACTATGCTAGACAATCTCTACCGATCGTTAACTGTTACACATGATAATTAAACAACATAACATAAATTCCCGTTCAAACGATGCTCTTTGCGCACTTGAATATATTATACATATAATACATGCATCAACCTATATCTATAGGCTATGTATGCAGAACATTAAGTGTCCTTAAAGCAACCAAAGATTAACTATATCGTGTAATCTGTCTTGTTAAATGATAATACAGTGTATCAAAATTGTATGTATGATGTGAATTTATGCCCCACAGTCTAATGAGCCCGTTTCATATATAGTAATATATGAAGGTATAACACCGGTATTTCTTTTCAGATGTATAACTTAGTGTAGTATTAGTTGCAATAAGCTACCAATGACTGTATAACGTTTAGAACTGTGATATTTTAGGGTTACTTGCCACTATTAAGACAGGTACATTGATGAAAGTGAAAAGTAAGCATGTTTTGTTTTGTTGAAAAGTAGGGCGTACTTCAAGCAAAAGCATAATGGAGAAAATGTTTGTGAATTTTTTTAAGAAACCTTAAAGGATACTGTAGGGTGT
Source organism: Lepetodrilus schrolli (assembly GCA_032361225.1). Taxonomy (NCBI): domain Eukaryota; kingdom Metazoa; phylum Mollusca; class Gastropoda; order Lepetellida; family Lepetodrilidae; genus Lepetodrilus; species Lepetodrilus schrolli. The sequence goes on along the minus strand of JAUTBT010040023.1, from coordinate 15,348 downwards.
CTTGTTGGAAAACGATTATTAGTGTTTCATTATGTCAACAGTTCGACAATTTAACCATTACTTGCATACGCTGCACTCAATAATGGGTAGAACACCAAAACAGTTCTTGGCATCAATGACGCATTGATAACACCATTTTTCAAGAAAGCCAAATATCCTCAAAACAATATTATTTAAAGTGACTTTAAATAATCTATAATGTGATGGCATATTCAGTGTTGCTTCAAATTTTACCTTCAGTATATATTGTCCTTGGTAATATTGCTAATAAATTTGAGATCCCATCTGCAGATATAGATATACATTTATACACTTATTGTATATACTACACAGCCTACCTATTTTATGTAATTTGTAATATCCATTTGCTTCCAATTATAGCTTCTTATTGCTTAATAACGTAAACCATAATTGTATCTATAGGTGTTATGCTCTCATTAAGTTAATGATGTGTTAGCAATTTTACCTATGCACAGTTTATTTATGCTTGAACAACAAAACAACAAATCCATGATAACATGCAATTAGACATAGGCCTATAACATGTATGATTACTAAACTGTTCGAAGTAGTGTATGTTGGGAATCGGTTGGAATTTCGCAATCGATTATCGGTTACTACCGGATGGACCCAACCGATCAATCATCAGTTGCACATTAGGTTAGGTCTAGCATTAATAGTAAATACTTAATGTTTTTACAGCATCATTTGCATGTCCTGGTGCATTATTTGAATCTCAGTTGTATCTCTATTCCCGGCTTAATTATCCGCAAATGTTTAGTACACTAAGAGTTTCCCAAAAAGCATGAAAAGTGGTTATTTCTTTAAAACACATGACTGTCATTTCCTGGAATAAAATTAGCCTAAACTATTTGGCCAATAACCACTACATTGTCTCATCTTGCCAAACAATCGTTGTATTAGCTATAAATTGCTAATCCATTCTTAAAACTGTGTCTAACATGATTAATAACCCACAATAAGCTTTCAAATGAAGTATGATATGATCGAAAACTGAACAATACTAGCAAGTAATTTTCGCTCACGATAGTAACTGCACTTCTCATTTGTATTGTCTTAATACTTTGGAAAGCTAAAGTACTTCCAACCTATGGGCATACACTTAATGTATATCGCGCATCAGCAATGCTGATCAGACGACCGCCTGACATCGGGAGCCGCCATGTTGGATCAGCTGGTTTCTCTCAACATATTGCTTATATTGACTATGCACTGAATAACATCTTGAACATCGACATTTATTAGGTAAGAACTATTTTAATAGAACATGTGAACCCTGCTTTACAAGAACAGATTATTCTATGATAATCTAAAAGTAAAAAAAAAGAAGAGAACAAAATGTCACTTGAACTAATTTTAGAATATTATTCACGACAATCGATTGTGACAACTCGTAATTTATTGTCGCGTCGCTAAAGGGTAACAAACCGATTTTCGATTATAATCGATCATCGGAACACCACTATTTAGAAATACGATTTAATGCTCAAGCTCAACCTTTATATGGTGATCTGTGAACAAAACAATGAGTTGAGCGTGTAATCGTACTAAACATTTTTTTTCGTAATCTCGAGGTCGGGTCTATGCGTGACATGCAGATGTGGTTATAGCCAGTGCTTAAAAACTAACACGGATTAATATGTCTCGCTTAATGTATATGTTACATTTCTGTTCTTCTGTTGTTGTACTGTACAAGATTAAGTTGAGTGATCATGGCCTACGGGGTTTGTCTGATGATAGCATCACACACATTATGCAGTCACATAAGGTGGAATGTTATGATATTATTTTTTAGATTGATAACAACATTCCTTTTATGTTCACAATTTGCTGCAAGTTTGGTTTTGCCAGTTTGGGACCAATTTGTCGCGAATAAATTGGAGTTACTAATTCAGTTAGTTTTAAGTCACCGTGGAGCTAGGATTTATCTATCAGACAATCCTGGGTGAAGATCGACCAGCAACAAGTCGAATACACGTTGTGCGCCATTTGCCACAGCACCTGCCGATCCTGGGATTCGAACACGAGTTGCTGAATTGTGAGTCCAACGCTCTACCGACAACCAAAGGGGTAACCCCTCTGGCCGAGATCAGTATAGGAGCACCTCATATCTCAGCCTGTTACATATAATAATGTGTGAACACTTATTGTGCAGTGTGTCCAGGTTCGTCAGTGTCACCCGGCGATTGCAGGTTTCCATCAACTCCTACAGGTGTAGCAAGTGTGACAGATTTCCTCCGGTCGTGATAGTACATACATACTATGCTTAAACCCTTCAGTTATTGATCAAGAAACGCTTACAAGTATGGGCGAACATGAACATATTAAATAGATTCTTTTTTTAATTAAAAAAATATAATAACAATAAAAAAAAAAACATTAAAAAGAATAATATTTTTTTAAATTTATTTTATTTTATTTCAAATGCATTAATTCAAAATCGTAATATTATGTTTTCTAAATTATGTTTATATCCCATTTTGATGACACCTCTCGTATTAGGAGATAGCTTGCATGTTCTCGCGCTTTTTGTATATTCATTGGATGGAGCCTATACCTATTGTATTCCAATATGACTCGGAATAGGTGACAATGATTTGCATTAATACACAGTGACATTCAGGTTCATCGACTATAGCTATATGATACATTTCACACACAAATATACCATTGACCTTCCGACGTTCCGATTGACTTGCCATCCAAAAGCAGTCATAGAATTCGAATGATCTCACGAAAAAAACACATCACACCTACCAATTGGTCATACGTTTGTGTGTGTGTGTGTATGTGTATGTGTATGTGTATGTGTGTGTGTGTGTGTGTGTGTGTGTTTGTGTGTGTGTGTGTGTGTGTGTGATCGTCATCGTTGAATAAGGAAACAACAGGCAATACCGATACAGGCTCATAACCTGCCTAGAAATATCTTGTCAATCCGTTGTTTTATAACTTATGCCCGTTAAGTATGAATAACATCTCTGAGCTGATTAATTTACTGAATAGAACACAGCACCTTAGTTATTGACGGTGATTGGTGACCCGTGGACTCCAATAGGGCACGGCAAGACATAACAATACGAACTATGGGTGCTCGTGTTCGTCTAAAATTTCATGCAAGGTGGAACCTGCTAAATGCAGTCTGTTGTGGGAACCGAGTGGGTATATGAAACATTTCCTTTGAAATACCAGTTTGATGTTGGACCTCGGGACGTGTGAAAACTATGTTAATGGCTTGATGAAGCCAAAGCCAACCCTTTGCTGAAGGTATATACGTCCATGTACTAAATACATATGTATGTGTTGTAAGTGTGGGTACAAAGAATGGATAATGCGTTATTTTATTAGAGACTAATATCTAGATGGCCCTAGAAAATGTCGTTCTCATAGGTAAGTGTAGTTTTGGTAAATATTGTTTGTTTAAACATACATCATTTATGGTATATTTACATGTATGACCTTTGGTTAAATTGATAATTATTCTTCTGAAAACAGCAGTGGGCAGAGCAGTTCACAATGCTGTAACACATATATATATCTAAATAATTATATGTTCATATTTGGAATTTTTGTCATTTTATACAAGTCATGTATTGGTAAAAATAAGCCATACAAAGTTTTTATAATATAAATAACGAAGCGTCGCTTAATCAATTTGAAACGTGAATACACATGCCAACGACGGTACATAGTAAGTGGAGATCTATGGGAACGAGATATACCCTGTAGTTCATTTAATATCTTAGGAGTAGAACAGTGTATATATATACAGTATACGCGTCGATCGGGTTTCGTAGCCAAACGGGAATGTTCGAATGTTTAAATCATGCACTTTTATAGAATGTGGAAACATGAGGGTATTTGGTTCCTGTGTTTCTAACCTTTCCGTGATATAATTGTACCCGATAGGATGAGATTGCTGAATGGGAATGTAACATTGTAGTACAGGGAACACGGAAGCATGGGTTGTATACTCCCCAATGAGTAGAGATTAAAACTAAGTGCACTGTGATCCATTGATTGGGATAGTAATGTTACGTTATGATCAACGGTTGGAACGAGCTTTCAACATTTTATAAATATACACATTATTATAATTATAATTATTAATAATAATAAATAAATGTTTTAAATAAATGGTGTAAATAAAAATGTTTTTAATAAATAATAATAAGAATACAACAATAATAATAATAATAATAATAATAATAATAATAATAATAATAATAATAATACATAAATACAAATAAATAAATACATGATAAATAAATAAATATTATTTTTCTTATTACTATGATGATGCTGTTTATGTTTCAGAACCGCCGCAAGATGGAACGCCTCCGTCCGGAGCGGCGACCTCGGCAGCGCGTGCAGACAGTGTGGCGTAGTGTATGCTGGGCGGACACGTTCTCCGAGGAGTCTCTCATCATGGACACGATCGAGATCACGCCGGAATTCGCACTGAGAAAGATAGCCACGCTATTCGAGAACAAGAAGTACGATGAATGCGCCTCTCTGATCCGACGCCTCAACCACGTGATGGTACAGGCCATACTGAAGGAAGTCCCCGTAGACGTGGTCCACGAGGCGCTTCCGCAGTCAGCCTGCATCATTGAGGCGCTGTACGTCAAGGTGTACAACACGTGCCCGTACGACTTTCCGTCCTCGGAACTTCACACGGACCAGCTCATCAAGCGGATTGTGTGCATATTCGCAAAGCAGTACACTTTCCAGAAGGGAGATAAGAACTCAAACACGTACATGCCGTCGTTCAGGGCGGTGCTGGGAATCATCATGGCGGCGGAACCGGACTTCTGCCGCCGGATGGTTCGGAAGAAGAAGGACATTGACCAGTGCCTGGTGCGGCTTGGTCAGCACGGGATGGTGGACAGTTTCGGCGGTCGTCTGATGACCCTCCACGACGCGCTGAAGATGGAGTTCGACAGGGTGGTACTTCAGTATAAGTGTGCTCTTCAGAAACTCGAGGAACTGAGTCTCTCCGCAAAGCATCCCACCAGCAGTTCCGTGACTTCCGGTAAAGCGCCCACTAGCGGCAGTCATCAGAGGCTGATGCAGATGACTCGCGCAGACGTACAGGACAGACTCATCAAGAACAAGACGCTCCTGAACGTGGTGGATCCCGCCGTTACAAACCAGTATTTGAAACATCTGGTAGGAGTGCTGCAGAAGCGGATAGAGTACGACAAGCTGATGCTGTTCCACGACACGGAGATCAGGAAGATGAGCAGTATTGCCGAGGACGTTTATCTGTCCGTTACCATGAGACAGTTCTCGCAAGGTTACGGTGCGTTGCTTCAAGTGCTAAGGGAGATAACTGGTGACGGGTTCCGGGAAGAGGAGATGAACGGCGACTGCGGTTCCAGCGAGGATGAGTTGGCAGAATTTACGGCGCCTGTGATGAGAAAAAGTGCTACCCATATAAACGGAAGTATACCAAATCGAGGTGAGCATCAGTATGACTACTAGTGGTTTATCACATTTACTGACCTTACATTCGATATGTGGGACGATGTTTTTGTTATTTAATCGACAGAGTGATCATATGACAGGAAATGTCATTGTGTAGCACATTACATTATAATACGATTTCAAACTAATATTCGAATACGATTTCGAATACAGACGAATATTCGAATAGCATTTTTGCTATAATAATTCGTTTCCTTTCTATATATGTTAATGACAGTAATATCGTAACACCAACAACTTCTAGATCTGTCGTTGGTTCTCTTTTATTCTCTCTCTCTCTCTCTCTCTCTCTTTTCTCTCTTCTCTCGCTGTCCTCTTGCAATCTCGTTTCTTTCTTCCTTCTCTCTCTCGCTTGTTTCTCCCTCTCTCTCTCTCTCTCTCTCTCTCTCTCTCTCTCTCTCTCTTTCTCTCTCATCGATCTGACTGTATGCCTCTCTGAACAGGATCATTGTTTCATGCTCCTTTCATCATGATCTACAATTATATATAAGCTATTAATATCACGTCATCCATAAAACATAACTCTTGCTACATGTAACTACATACTATTCTCGCTCTATGATACATTGTTGGTATGATACTTTCCTGTTGATGATTGCTGTATTGTCAGTCCAGAGTAAATAATAAATACCCGGAATAACAGCCACAGGCGGGTTTTCTCTCGACTTCCTTGACAACTTGATGTATCAACTGCCAAGTCAGCGTTACAGCAACACCGCCCGTTATCGGCAGGGCACACCTTATATTGGAATGTGCCCCTACTCGGCCTTTACCATTTATTTATTTTTAGATCCTTCTAATAACGTCTACAATTCGTATTTTTTTAATGACCACGCCATTTGGCTTATGTTTGTTTCTTGACGAATAGTCTAAATCACATTGATATAGTATATAATTAGAATCGTTGGATGTATCATACTAACACTCGTGCCAATATATGGTGTATGATTTAAACAATATTTATTCTCCTGAAAGTACAAACAAAACAATCGACGTTCAGGCGCGTAGCTGCCTATTCGCAGATACGTAGACGCAACCACCGAAATTTCCTAGCGAACTCTATTTTTTAAAGAAAACATAAACATAGTACAGTTACAGTACTGGCGAATCCACGTTAAAATACCCCTAGCTACGCGCCTGACAGGTTTATGACATGTTATATTAAAGTCGCTCCCCAATGATGTATCAGTTTCAAATTCCATTCCCTTCGAGATACATTTTTACAAAGGTCGTCTCAAACTAGAACACAAACACACACTCACACACACACATACACACACATACATACACACACACACACACACACACACACACACACACACATCGCATGTAACACATATTTGTTATTACTTAGGATAGTAATGCCCATTTACAGAAGGCTACAAGTATATCCATAGATGATCAATACAAATGTCGTAGGCCATATACACCGTACGCATACTTTAATATCTCGCTTTAAATAACTCTTGCGCACGCTTTAATAAAACGTGAGGATGCTTTAATAAAACGTGCGCACGATTAAAATTATTATTTACTTTGTCCCTTCAATGCCGTGGTACTATACCATAGTTCATCCAAACATTAGCAATACTGTTCGGAAGAGCAGCGTCTAAGGCTTACAGGTATACTCGAGTAAGAAAGAAACCACACAACCCATCGTCATCGAGCACAATTGAAGAAGCCATCTCTTCGCATAGGTGTCACGGGTGTGTGTGCTGGGTATTGTCACCGTTTTCGAGATTAATGATTTGAAAAAAGTAATTGTACATTAGACGGAGACTAGTCAGTGGATGTCGCATGCTATAAGATTGCTTTCACTCAACTGAATCTTGATGGTTATAGGTTAATCTGTGTCACACCTTGTTCTCACCAAAATCCTCCTATTCAAAATTTCCCTCTAGACCAGTTAAGCAAGTCTAGATTACTGGAGAACAGGATGAATTTCAGGGGCTCCTTTCATATAAATATAATACTAATCAATATAAGTTTTATATTATTGATTTTCTTTAACCCTCTGAGACTATGGATAGTCTAGTAATAGGTAAGCCAGATCCTGAAATGTATTGTTTAACAACGTCAAATTTTACGATGATTTTACGGCTCATCGGTATTTTCTGATTTGCGATCAAACAGTAACCAACATATTTACGTACTAGTTAAGTATATATTTGCGTATCCATCCATATAAAGTAAATATGTATTAAAGCAAACCTACTACAAAACAACAGTTGTGTAAGGCAGAAGCTGTATGTATACAAATAACAAATGATACATGCATATATCTGCTATCAGCTCAGCTGTATGTCGTGTTCAGAGGGATGATGATCTGAGTCACCCGTAATATCACTGATATTGTTCAGAAATTAAATATTTCCTTCGTTCAAGAAAACCCTTTACCACCAAGAAGTTGTTTTTCTACTATACTTCTTCGCATAAATGAACATTAAATGAACGATATTATTTTGTATTGTGTTTGCTATGTGAGTAATGCATGGTCCATCAGTAGCAGCCAGTGCTCGGCGGTTTACTGCAACATTCAGTGCTACGGATGTTGCGGGTTTCCTCCTGCCCTAAACTGACAAGCCGTGATATAAGTGAAATAATATTGAAAGTGGATCTAAACCCCAATTACAAAAAATAAATATTATGCACATGAATGTCTGTAACAAATCGTGTTCTATGTAATTGTGTGATAAAGTAAAAAAAATACATGTAGGCATATACTCTGATAGACATGGCTATAGCTATTGCTGACGTACACCCGCCAACATATATATTATTAGTAATGTTACATTACGTAGTAAAATCGTTGCAAACAGATAATTGTTGCAAAAGCCATATTGGCAACATTTGCTAATGAATTCATTTGTCACGATTCCATATTTTCATTATTATTTCATCAATTGTTACCTGAATACTACTCGTCTAACTATGGCTATATTTTAACGATAGGTCACACGTGTCTTGAAAGTACAAATTGGATCGGCACGACCTTATTAATCTGAATGTTAGCATGTCTGCGAAATAATGCCATAATCTAGTGATCCAGTTGACATTTAAGACACGTCAATATAACTAGGCTGATTGACTTCATTTCTTAACGTTTAACTTGTTGGTGACATCGCCTCCGACGATTGCGATAATTTCCCAATAGAGCGAGTTTGTCAATTGAACTTAATGTCATGAGTGTATGTTATATAGGTCGTAATATCTTGATTCACTTAGGAATCTATTAAATTTAATAATCTATTTAACATATAATGCAGGTTCCGAGAATTGTGTTATTATAGCATATACTTTGTAAACGACCACAGAATTAGTATGTATGCATAATTAGCATTTGTACAATTGACAGCAACAATAAATTGGGACGAATATTTATTAAGTAACAAACTTTAACGGATGGATATCGGATATAATTATTCTTATTTCCATCGAATTCTGCATGATTCAGATGTTCCTTGTTGCAAATGGGTGACATATAACAGCAGAGGTGATGAACGTCATTTCATTCTCTTATCAATTCAGTTATATTAGAAAATGTTTGTCCCTGTTTATTCCAATGGCAAGTACACGTAAACCTTTACATTTTAATTTAAAAAAATATATTTATTTATTGTTGTATAACATTGCATTCACAGTCATCAATACTGGAATAGACTTTAGTAATGAGCGCGGGTGGTACTAGTGATGAATGGGAACCATTCGTTCCCATTCATCCATTTATAACGCGCATGACTCTATGATGAGATGAACCCTTGGATCAATGCACACTCATTTCACCTTCGCAATAATTGTAATATGCTTATTTCCGGTGAGAATAAAAACATAGCTAGCGTGGAGCAAGCACACATGGGAACTGTAAAAACAAACCGATCTGAACCAATGGTTACTCTTCTGACAGGTCTGACATAATCTGAGCGTAATTCTTATTCCCATCACAGTTACCACGGGCAAATGGTTCGTTGTAACATACATTTCGATATAGCGCTGTCTGGGGGGGCCTTGGACTAGTTAACCATTTTGACAGGTGCTCCGTTGTACGGCAGTACGCAACTAAAATTGTCACGGCCAGTTACGATTGACCCATCTGGCACCCACCACCCGCCCCCCCCCCCAAAAAAAAACCCCAACAAACAACCACTCCTCGCCTCTACTAATCTCGCATCCCTTCCCCAAATCCACATTTTCCATCCTCAAAGCGCACGCACACATCAAGCGAATTATATTACAACATTGCCTCATCAAATACCAATTAAAACTCTGTTAAATATTTACAAAACAAGGATGTTTAACATTGAATTTATTGCATTTTAACATTTAATTTAAAGCAGCTGTATTTTAATGCGCTGTTTATTAGATTTGTTGACCAGTCCCCGCTCCACCTACACCCCCACCTCACCCCCGTCGATATCAATCTGACCCATGGCCATCACCCCCAGACCATTTATACAGCTTTGTTATTGGGAGTCACGGCCATTACAAATAATTACCTGTCTGGCCACGGGCTACACGACCTTGAATTTGTTATCGTGTAAATTGAAGACGACGACAACTTTTGAGATTGAAGTTTGGTGTAAAGAGAGAGTTATATAACGAGTGGCGCGTTTGCATCTCTGGTTACTATGGAAACGGGATCCGCATTCCTGACAGGGTTGGAGTGTAGGATGTAAAACAGCGACACTGTCGAGAGCTTGTAGTGAACCGCTGAAACACGCCCCAAGCTGCGCGGATGTAGATTTCGTCGCGAGGTTAGTGGGGTTAAATATTTAAACAAACATTGTGGGGTTAAGGGGGTTAAGTATTTAAACAATAGGTACTGGTGTGGGCCAAACTGTCAAGCGCGTGGATAGGTAGGTGGTGGAAATCCGCATGCTTTGATATTTACGATGTTTGGATGTCATATCTTAAGCAATTATTTCCCAGTTTCATGGCGCTCTTGTGATAACCTCCAAGCGATAAGTGTGTTGACGTTACAAATAGTCTGTTGGTTAGCTTTCTCCTTCAATCTCTTTATTCATTGCTTGAATCATATATTGCTCGTCCGTTGTGTGCAAATTTCACTGATTTATTCTCAAGGGCAATATTTATGTATTAAATTTGTTTAGTTATGAAATTTCAAAATATTTGTATAAACCACTCGAGACTTATTAAAAATTCATTGTGTAGTCTACACCTACCATGGTATTACAATTTGTAACATACTAATTCCTGTAAATACCAACACACTCTAAATACTAAATAGCCTACTAGCTTACATTTGTGTCTACCTTGTACAGTTTCATGTTTTTATTATACACATGCGCACATTCAGAGCATTGCTATTGTGAATGATGCGCTATATAAATGCATTATTATTATTATTATTATTATTATTATTATTATTTGTAACCATTAGGCATATGTTGTATTTACATTTATTTTATTTCGCAGTTTCCAATAGACATGACATGTTCATTCCTTATTTCAGTGATCAGCCCTAGTTTTCAAGCTTCCAACACTACAGTTGCGACTCCGTGTAGTCGATGTGCCCATTCACTGACGAGGGAAATGACCACTTCGTTTCCCGCTAAGAATCCCGACTCTATCACCACGACGGCGACGACAGCTATCCCAACCGCTCCTACCACAACGAGAGATGACGTCACAACGTTACATCGTGACGTTGAACGTCTCCGGTGCCAACTAGCAGACGCCCAAGCCCAAATTAGGAAGTCCGAAGAGCGGGAAGCGCAGCTCAAAGCGAGGTATAGAATTGTTGGATGTCATGTGATATAAATTAGCTCGGGTACTTCACTACTATCGAACACCAAGATGTAATGATACTCCGTTAACATTATTATAGCATTGACCTTTCATGAGCCCTGGTATTAGCCAATCGGGTAGCTTAATTGAAATTTGTACGCGCTTTGACTGGTACACCTTATTTGGCTATTTATTGACTTTCTATTCCATTAAGAAATGTAAGCAGAAAACCCAAATAATATGTTGCAGGAAACTTACCTAGATTACATTTTATAACATCGGTGCACAGTAAAGAGACTACTTTTCTCGGCATTTCTCGCCATTAGGTTGTACAAATGCGCGGAGAAGATTCGGATGTACACCCACTGCACTGGTATCGCCTTTATTTTATCATCTTTGGCTCTTTGATATTTGTAAATTCATAATCAAGTCTTTACGTCAATAATGCCCTCTTGCAACACGTTATAGAATGTTTGTTTTCAAACCATTAAAAGAAATAATCATCAGACTTTAAATTTCTAAATTGTACCATAATTTGACTCGACGTGTCTCGGTGGGTACAGTCGTTGTGCTCCTTTTTCAAAACTAAATCATTGTTTAAGCATTCAATAAACGACGGGTTTCACGAAGACACCGAGGGATTTCCACACTGGGGTGTTGTGATGGCAACAAAGACCAGGCGGGACGTTGGTTATAGATTTTGTGTTTTCCCGTGCAACTATATTGGACTTTTTAACCCTCCCTGACATTTGTGTATTGATTGGGGGCGCAAATTACCCAATTCCTTTAGGAGAAGTACACTACCGCTGTTCCGGTTAGCGTGAATCATGTCGATACCTCTACTTTAGAGTCATTAAGATTCGTTCCTATGCGGGACTGATTTCTGAACATGCTTCGTGCGTACGATGACCTCCAGACTTAGTCACGTGATGGAACCGTAACTTAAAGTGACTTGATAAATAACGCTTTAAATAAGTATTTCCTGTTCATGGGACGTGGGTAATTCCTTGTATGATACGTATACATGTCATCCACATTTCATCGTATAGGACGTACATATTTCCTCGTATTTTACATACAATTTCAACTTACGGTGCGTACATATTGCCTTGTTTGTTACTCCCGGGTTTCCTCGTGTTTCTCATCATCGTAATACTATTGATGGCTAATAAATCCCCAACATATTAAAGTACAAAAATACTTTGCTCTGCTTAAAGAACATCGTATTCGCCATATATACGACGTATGGAACTGAGATTATCTATCAAGAATAGTGAGTTTTTGTGTACAAAGTACTATAAACCCACGCTTGATCTATGCCGGTGATATTTGCCCAAAGCTTTTTTTTCAGTCTTTTTCGTACCACATTTCCTATAAGATTTCCTTAGGATGGGTCCGACGTACACCTTGAGGATGCCAATCCATGTAATCTATAGACATGGTATATGCCACCGAACTCGTGAAAGGTTCCTGTGTCATCAGATTGGTAGCACATAAATAATTCACAGCACCAGACTTTACGCCGGCGGCACAATCATATACCACCACGGCTGGTAAATATTGAACAGCATTTAACCTTAATGCACTCTTCAACGGTGCTATACATATAGACATTATAGGTAATTCTAGATTATAATTTCCCCATCCAAACTAAATCCCCTGGGTATCGTCAACATCTCTGATCATTGTTGTGAACTAGTATTACGTAATTAGTATTACATATTCCATTTTCAATTCTATTTTTGCGCTTGCTGGACACTCTAGACGCGAAAAAACGTATAACTAAGTCCAATTTTATGTTATAGATGCACGTATAAGGTGTGTACATGCGCAGAGAACTATTATAGTGAAACATGATTTTCGCAAATGTTGCAATTGTTATATTATTGTTAGAATGTTGTCATACGTTCAATCTCCTAACTATTATGCAATACACACAGCAGGGTTGATTTTATCAGAGATTGGTACAACAGTTACGCTTGCCATGTTTTAATTTTTGTACCGGTATGTCATACGATTGGGATTGATATGGGGCTTCATTGGATCTTTGTATGAGGTAAAGACCTAAAAGGGTTTAATTAAAAACTGGCGTTAGAGAGAATAGCTGGAACAAACGAATATTTCAACGTACATTTTATTTATTGTTTATCAAACATTAGTATAGTAGTTTACTGACCATACCTGTTGGACGTTATTCGTTTGGGCAACACAGCTAAACGTAGAATATCTAAGTCACATTTTTTTTTCTTCCTGAATCAGAATATTAGAACGAGTAAGCATGTTTACCTTAATTGAATGTTTAATTATAATCAAAACTTTTTCTAACAGTTAAATTGACCACGTCATTCGGTCGGGACAAATACCTAAACTGGCTTTCTTTAGATCCTTGTCTTAGCAGCGAAATAAATTAACACTAGTCTGCTAGTCCCAAACTATTAAAATTATCTGAGGACTACCAGAGTCTTAATGTTGCTAGTCCTGTCTGACTGGCTGATATTTTAGAGCACATGTACCTTTTTTCATGTACTCGTATCACCTGTTGAAATGTGTGTATATCTTAATACTATGGATAGGTTCCGTACATATATGCAGATCGCGTACTGATGTTAGAATCTTCTAAAACATTAAGGTTAGCCAAGACTACCCTTCTCAAGGAAATGGATTCGATATTGAGTTTGAACAGTATGATTGACTGATAGTGTTCTCATGCTCTCCTCTCTGCCAATGTAAATGTAGCCAAAAAATGTTGATAACAGAATAAAGTATTTCAGAAATTAATTTGTTTATCAAATAATGAGGACTATCAATTGTGGCTGAGGACAAAGATGGCACCTGTCCTCTGGAGTCCCAACAGAAAAGGTTAATTCTCAGCACTGCCTAGAGAACACCGGTATCCTTTCATGAAGGTGTCTTATCCACTAACAGACCATAACGCCCTCTTTGCCGATAGCTGATATCCTGCAAAGAGAGCGATATGGCCTCTTAACGAATAAGAGAGCTTTGTGAAAGGATACCCTGGGTACCACTACAAGACCATCGCTACGAGAGCTCGTACGAGAGCTCGTAGCGATCTATTTTACATGGCGATGGGGCACTTACAGCGCTATGGTCTCATAGTGGATATGAGAGCCTCGTGAAATGATAGTATTTACCCGGATCATGATATTGCGTTCTCGTGTTTTATATTTCTCGCTGTGCACTTCTATCCATCTATCCACAAGACCGCTATGGTCTCTTAATGGATACGAGAACTTCATAAATGGGTGCCATGAATTTTTATCTTTATTAGATTTCAATATTAATTGAATTTCAGCTTTGAAAACAGCCTCTCATCACTTTCAGACTGTCGGAGCATATTCACAAGCAGTTCACAGTGAACAGCGGAGGCTTCGAGAATATCTGCGCAGGCGACGGAAAAAGACCAACGGAGCTGATCCGCCAGTATGGTAATCTGTATACTGACGGGCGAGTGGATGCCATGGACGCGCTTAGCAGTCTCCCACCACTCGCTAACATGGAAATACTCAAGATGAAGATACTCTTCTCAGTCATTGTGGTTAGTGATGATGATGATGATGATGATTGATGATGATTGATTGATTATTGGAGTGTCACGCTTGTGATAGTTTCATGAATATTTTCTCTACGATTTACTACCATCCTCGAAACCATGGCCATGCCAGAGGTTTCGAGGATGGTTTACTACATGCGCTACTGGTGTTGCATGCTTCCTTCTACTGTAAATTTACTACAATGAAAATGAATTTACATACAAGACTTAAAGTGAGACAAACATTGAGATAGCGGGCTTAAACTGTGACAAACAAAGGCAGGTTTAAACATAGCTCGAGATTCCGTTAGCCTTCCCTGCTGACATTTTATATGGGTATGGTCGGAGGAGAAGGGTAGAGGAATCACGAGCTAGTTTAAACATAAACGGCCAATTCCAAAAAGTCATAAGATGAACACTTATAATTCAGGGTCCAGTTCCGTGGAACGTCCGTTCTACGAGTCGTAATATAATAATAATAATATGGATATTTGTAAAGCGCTAAATCCACCCACTAGTGCATGCTCTAAGCGCTACAAGGAGTA
>JAUTBT010040012.1:0-17359 GCA_032361225.1 Lepetodrilus schrolli | reverse complement strand
TACCTTACTACAAATACAGCTCAATATTACAGAAGTACATTGACACTACTACAAGATTGATAGCGCCACTGCAAAACATTCAAATACCGCACTTACTGTAAATGCATGGATTTGTGATATATATTAAGTAGTTCAGGAAATTGGAATACTATAAACTCTATTATTCAACCATACAGCGTACCAATGTACAATGCGTTCCAAACCATATTGAATAGAATGTAATGGGCAATTCAATAAATAGTTATTTTATATTTGTTTATGGCATAATATTACACAAGCACAGCCATTGATGATGGGTACTTGCAACATGTGCAACATTTCCTTAGTGCTAGTATACATTCTACTGGAGACGTAACCAAAGGATCGTCATTACGTATGTAGCAGCTTTCCGGCTGATGTGATATCAAGGCTTCTGAAGAATAACCATTCGGATAGCCTTACCATTCTTACCTGAAGTGGTACACTTTCACAAGCCTAGAAGACATTTGAAGCAATTCTGCTGATTATAAAGCATTGAACATTCTTCTTTCTTTCTGTGGTTTGGTGTTTTTTCAGCATTGCTGATTTCGGCAGACTGGTCCCACATGAATGGTAGGGGGGGGGATGTGAAACCTTTGGGTGTCTTAACACCATATTCTTCTCAATTCTGAACATTAAACGTGCTTCTCAAATGAAGAGGCAGAGTTTCTCGGCAGTGGCCGCCATTATTCAAATGACCATAACTCAGTAACTGATAGGTCAAAATTGCTGGAATGGGAATTCCACAAGGATTTTATTTTATTATACATCTGTAGCTTCCAACGTTTTTTTTCATAAATGTTTGGGACTTTGGAAATTGAACTTGCAATATTTTATCATTTTTGTGCATGTGTATGCAGATGAGTTTGAGTTTGTATTTGCATTGTCAGATATGTGCACTGCGTGTTACTGAGCGTGCTCGGGGTCGCATCCTGAAGAGCGGTGGCGAGATCATAACCTTTGACCAGCTGGCTCTCAGGTCTCCAAAGGGACAAAACACTGTTCTGATGCAAGGTATGGAGGGTTAAAACCATAACCTTTTTTTTTTTTTTGTAATTGTGGAATTTGCAAGTTTGAGTTGGATATTGTTATTTTTCTGTAAGGTGGTGTAATGATGTTTCATCTTTCGGGACTGACTCTCTGATGTCAAAATAATCGCTGAACACTCCTTTACATATAATTTTTGAAGTTTTACATATTTTTGCTTAGTAGCAACCAGACTTTTGCCAGCAAATTTACTATTATTACATACTGTTGAACTGATTTTTAATTGCTCCATTTTATACAAGGAAGTTCACGTGGTTGTGTATGGGTGAAATATTCCTACTGCGATGTAATGCACTAATTGCATCAAAATCAAAACAAGGAAGCTCTCAAATTTATCCCCCAAATCGGTAAAATTTCTTAAATCAACTTATAATGAACAATTGTATTAGGTATGATCATTAGTCCAAATACATTGAATAATTTAGTTGTGGGTGTGTGGTAGGTCTTGAACTTACACAGTCAGGGCTGTCAAATTTGTGTAGATGTCGATTTGGGACATTTCAATTGAAATTATGAATTTCAAATACAGGTTTCATTCAATATTACAGAGTAGTATGTAGACATAGGCAATGTGTCCATCCACACTGTACCATATATCTTTCTGCAGATTAAATTGAACACAAATGTTTTGGGTAGTGTAATGATTGTTTCATCTTTCGGGACTGAAGTCTTTGATGTTATAGTTGCATTGAACACTACCGCAATTTCCCCCAGTTAACCCATCTGCATCTTGATATTCAGTATTGTTTTGTGTATCTAGACTAAAATCAGTTAAGATGACTGAACACTGCTCGGTTTTTTTTTAAATGTGTACATGTGGTCTAGTTACTGTCCTAGACAGTGTTCAAATTAAAGGGCAATTTGAAAATCTGCAGTGTTAAAGGTATCTGTGGGATCCCCCTCCAAATTACAGATTTTACCACTATTGATATTGGGTTTATTGGAGAAGGACCCCCCCTCATTATTTTTCTAAATTTCTAACTGTAGAGAGATGTCAAATAAAATTGGAAATTTTGAATGCAAGCACAAATTTGTGACAACAGAATATGGTACAATACTAGTAATATTTATTGGCAAGACCTTTTGTTGGTGGATGGGATAGTATACTATTGATTTACAAATGTTCTTTTCTCGAATAACATTATTTTGGAATAGCACCTTCTCTGTTGAGAACACTAAGTCTTAATTATGTCTGCATTACAGATTTTTATTATTGATTAATGCTTCATGTCCCTACTTGTAGCACATATTGTTTGCAAATTTTCCTATGAGGAAGATGACCTTATATTGCTGAATATTACTGCCAAACATGACTTTAAAAGTGCTGTAATTCTTTTCATTTTTAAAGTGGCCTGTTTACACCGCTGCCTTTGTCAGAAATATGTGGTTGTGTAATGATGTTTCATCTTTCGGGACTGAAGTCTTTGATGTCAACATTTTACTGAACACAGTCCAAATATTTCCAAGGCAACAGTTCTATATGCCTCATTATTGAAAAAGTTAATGAAGTGCTAAGAAAATCTTTCAATAAATCAAGCATCAATAAAATCTTACAGTAGCCACTAATTTTACTTCTCCACCAGCAGCATTGCTTGGCACTTATGGAATGTTTTGTATTTCCTGTTGCAGGTCGTAGGACAGTCCGCGAGGCGTACAGACATTTTGGAACAGCTCCTGGTGTTCCACACAGTCACTCGGCGTATGTATTCATCTGCAATATAACACATATTTCTCATATAATGTCCTGTGTCTTGAAATTTGAGCTGTTGGGAGTAATCCATTTTAATGTTAAATTATTTAAATGCCTCTCTGGGTTTCCAGAATATAATAATTTAAATTATCCTGAATCCTTGATTGTTCCACTTTCTAACACCTCTCATAAAACTAACTTCAAGTTGGACACACCATAATCTGTAAATGAGATTTTCTATTATCTGCACTTGGTTTTTCTGTAGTCTGTTTATTTGCATGATTCTGCTCATTGTAGGCCGTATGTCCGCTCCAAGGGCAGGAAGTTTGAGCGTGCTCGTGGTCGCAGAGCCAGCCGAGGGTACAAGAACTAAAGCACTATATAAAGTGTACCCAAATAAACACTGTCTGGGACTATGGTGTTCTCTTTGTATGTATCTGGAAAATACATTGATGAGATCATGAAAGAATCTCCAAAGCAAGCTGTCATTGACCAACACTGGAGCCATAGGTTCTGAATTTAAACTTTACCCAGAATCTGTAGAAGCCTTTCGTTTTCCCATGTTTACTTCAATTGCGAGAATTCCTGTATTAATATTCGTGCTATTTTGTAGGTTTTCCCATATTTTAGTGCAAGTTGGAATATTCCCGTGATCAACAATTTGACATAATATGCATGGGAATTCTCATATTTAAGTTGAAAGTGAGGTAACGGTCAATGTTTGCTGGTTATTTCTCGGGTTGGATCAAGATGGGATGTCGTACTGTTTTTGTCATCCTCAGTTCATCAATACCAGCCAGTACTTGTAGGTTTACTGCAACACTATGGCACATGTTTCAGATTTTCTACTACCATAAGTACAGTGCACTCTTGGTAATACTGGCGATTGGCGTAATTTCAAAGTCCCGGCTAGCGACAATGCATTTTACATTAGTTAAGTAAACAGGTATATTATCTTGGTCCTAACAAGTGCCGGATTGCCAGAGTGCACTGTACATGAAGGTAAAAATATTGTTTTAAACTGTGGGAAGGATTCAAGCTCCAAAATCCTGTGGACATTAAGGCTAGTGTAGTGACCAGGCCTATGTTTCACAAAATGGTCATGGTTGTAGCTGTAGTAAATTGAGGTAGATTTAATTTCCTGCTATAGGAAAAGCATATGTCCGTATAAACAATACTTAAGCAAACACTTCTGACTGTCGACTGTTTTATTCTGACATATATTACAAGTTAGGAGGTGGTACACACTTTGCAGGAATTATGTATATCTCGTTGCATTAAATAACAACGATGCATTAACTCGTAGAACCGTGCAATAATTAAAGTGATGTGCTTCGATTTGAATACTGACGCCGTTTAAATACCCAGCATCCACTCCCGTATAGTTTTGACAATTGTTAAACCAGCAGGCAGCTTTGCATTTCTTGAACATCAATTGCTATTAAAGATGAAGACTTTGAAAAGGTATGGCAGTATATCTAGCAGGCCGAATGGTGATTTTCAACAGGCTTGCATATATGCATCTTTAATAACTTGCACTGTTGAAGGAAACGGCCATATTGTGTAAGGAAATATATTTCAAAGTACAGAATATTATATTATTGAATAGGCTTCTAAAAAACAACCTTTCTGTACACTAATTAAATCTCTTCACATATCAGTAACAAAGGTTTACTATGTGATAATTGGATTTTTAAGAGCAGTTGTACAAGGTCAAATATTTAATAGACAATTGTAGAAAGTAAAACTCGTCCCAATCTGTGTGACGAAATGTGTATCGAGATGGCACTTCCAATTGTTGTGATGCAGACTTTTATTCAGAAATTAACCCTCTCCCTGCTGGATTATGTACAGGCACTGCTCTTAGGGCATCTCTGGTTGCCTACAGCATGGAGAGGGTTAAACATGGCTTTGAACATACATTCTCGTCTGACTTCTCAAAGTATTTTCACTATTGAAGGAAATAAGACTTTCAAGCAATTCTACGATTCTGTTGAATTTATCATTTCCCCCTGACATCCATGGATGGATGGACAAAACAGTAACAACTTGTTTAGTGGAGGTTTAACGAGAGAATTTAACAACTTCATGATCTTTATACAAAGAAGTAACCCTAAAAGTAACATGACAATAATCTATCAAGCACTATTTTCCTTAGTCTAATCTAGTCATACTGGTAGAATGTAGGTCTTTGATAGTAAGATTACACTGATTTGTGCATTAATTAATAATTACACATAATTGGCAAAACTATCTGATGTAGCCATTCAATGTGGTTTGAGGGAATATTTGTATAATATGTGCACTCTTGATCAAACTGGTCAACTATGAGATTTTTTTCCTCGAGGATATACAAAGTTACATTGGTCAGATTTACATATTGGCACGCATATCCATAAATACCTTTTTAACAATGAAATATTACAAAACCAACCTTTTTAATATTATTAAATATTGCAAGCTAAAACTATTTCATCTAAACTACAATATTAATGTGAATTTATCTTGTCACTTTGTGAAATGTTATTATTTATTAAAAATAAGAAAACTTGCCACTCTGCAAGTACATACAGTATACTCAACAAAATTAATTAAGGGCCAGTAGCATTTTTGGACACAAATTTAGCTTTATATTATTTTACCAAATAATATCATAAGCTCCAGGTACTTTTCAAGAACTTGCAGATGCATTGCAAAGAAGAATGCCATCAGATTCCTAAAGCAGAGTTCTGAAATTTGGTGGAAAGCTTCTCCATAAAATATATGATGGCCATTAATGTATTTTGTTGTGTATAGAAGAAATGTTATGGACATGTTACATGTCCATTGCAACTGTTCCAACACCATTCAGGCTCTATATTGCATGTGTCCCAAGAGCGATCAATAATGTATTACTCAGTGCATCAATTACTCAGTTAGCTCGGTTAGAGTAAAAGTTTAATGATGGTGTACATTAATGTATTTTATTTTATTTTTTTAAATTGGGTTTAGAACCGCTTTCAAGTTTCTTTCACTTACATTAATCAGGAATGTAGCTAACATTTTAACCCTCTCCCTGCTGGATTAGGCACAGGTAGAGTATCTCTGGTTGCCTTCAGCATGGAGAGGGTTAATGTGGATTTGCCAGTATTATAACATGTTAGTTTTGTTTTAAAAGATATTGGCTAGGAAATTGATGTGGATTCGTCTGCGTACATGTATGTAGGCAGCTATGTTTCTGTTAATCTAGACAACTAGTCTGATCTTATATGCAAATAATGGGATTACTCAATTATGAAACAAAATTAATCGAAAAATTTGATCAGATAGTTGTGATTAAAAAGATGGCTATTTACATGGAGCTCTTTAAACGAGAATAATGTTCATGTGGTCAAAAAAGATAGAAACATTTCCTGACAGAAAACGAGCCATTTTCCAGTTAACACAACCTGGTCTTTAAAACAGTTATTATCACAAAGTTATGTATGTCTAGCAATAGAGTTTAACACTGAATAATGTATAAATTCATGTATACAGAGTAGTCCCCCTTGTATTGCTTTCAACAAGTTGTTGGCAAATAACGAAAACAATCGAAATATTTCTGAATTGAGAAACTCTTAATGGTTGCTGGCCTATAAAATAATATCATGGATTATGGATTCACGTATCTGGATATTTCAATAAGATCTTGCGATTAGTCCAAATTTGTACTTACGATCTGCAAATATATTATTATTATGTGCTACAAGTGTTGCAAATTTCCTCATGTGGTAGAGTGACATGCTCCAGTATCATTGCAATAAGCTTCAAAGGTATTCAGAGCTCTTTAAATCTATTCAATGTAAATTAATACAATAAACTCTTTAAATCTATTCAATGTAAATTAATACAATAAACATTCATAAAACATATGCGACTTGCAAAAGCAAACAAATGCTACTGATATTTCTCTACATATCAAGATTTGTCACCATCGCTTAAAACATGTTATTGTACTAAATTAAGCAAACAAACCCCCCAAATGAGTGATTATGGAGTTTAACATCGCTGCAGGAATCTTTCACCCATTTGCGATGACATTTTTGAGGGGGGAGGGGGGGGATTGGGGTTTTAAGTCGCTTTCAAGGTTCTTTCACTTATATCACAACTTGTCAGTTTAGGGCAGGAGCAAACCTGCAACATCTGTAGTGCTGGTACTGACAAGACCAAGGATGATAACTGCATTGCCACTCTACAGATCGCATACTATCAATATCGCGTCAGAAAGGCAACTTTAGCGAACATTGATGCCGGGCCCCCGGGGCGGGATTTGAACCTGGAACCTTGGCTCCGAAGTCCAACTGTTCTACCACTGCGCTACCACCCGCCCCCTTTTAGCTGTAGGAAAGCATTTATATCCTTTGGAACCATTGTAGCATCACACTAATCAATAATGCGCTGACACACCTCCCACAGATAAAGAGGCTTAGTGCTACCATATAGCACAGTGGTGTACTATCCTGTGTTACATACAGTAAATCATAGGTAATTGGGTAACCACATAGGAAACCATATATTATTCTGCCAATATGGTATTTGCCATTAACAATGATTGTCAACAAAACAAGGGGCTTTTAACACTGAATAATGTTGTAAAACCAACAATTATTAGGGAATACCATAATGAAACGTAACTAAGAAACGGCGGATCGACTAAACTTTGCAAAGTTGTTATGTGATGTAAGTGCAATGGTGTATCATTAACAATTTTCATGGAGCAAGAAAACAATAAATATATATAATATATGTATATATATATATGTCTGACACAACTCGGGTCCGATTTAATTTTAATCACATATGACGCATCATCAAAAACACAACTACTACTTAAGACATAGGTTATTGCTGCACATTTAAACAAGACAGGAGTTAAAATTCTTTGAAATCTGAGAATGTTCACAACACGTAATTCTTCACTAACTCTTGAAATAACCATATTTTCTTGGATATATTTTTGTCCAAAAAATTCTATAACAAGATCAACAAATGTAATGGGAATTAACAAATTAAATGGAAATTATATTTAAATATACTGATGTCTGACAAGCGGTGTACAATCTTCAGATCAATCGAAATCAGTGTCAATACTCGTGAAAAAGACGCAAGAAATCACAGAAGTTTGGGTAAGAATTGGACATAAAACATTTGACAGAGAGCCTTGTTGATTTCTGATAACCGCAAGAATAAATTCAAGACAACAGCGACTGCTATATCCACACAATGTAATTGGAAGCTGCTCAGATGATGCATTTTATGTCCCTGATGAATATTCACAATGAAGAGAATAACAAAAAAGTGCCACCGGCAGAATTGTCAAAGTACCTGGGTTTTATTTCCTAGCGTCTTGATAAGTACTCCTATATACACAGCACTCTTTGAATATTGTTGTCAAACTTTTGGCACAAGGCAAGTTGAAATAATTATCAGTTCATCTCCAGTTCAGACATCCATACGAAAATCTTCACAGTAACACGTATTAGGAAAAGATCACTGTTGTACATACACAGGCTTCCGATTCATTCCTAGTTTTTCAACAAACCAGGAGTTAACATTCTTAATTAATTTTGTTTCGTCCCACAAAGTGAAAGACTGTCATGTGTGTCTGTTCCACATTTATGTTGGTTGCTATAGCTACAGCAGTGTGCACCAAAAGTTCTACTAGCCGGCTGTGTGGTTTGGGGGGGTTTCTCCCGTCACCAGTAAGTCTTCAAGCAATTTGAGCGATGAAAGTATTATGTACAAGTTGTTGTTGTTGGTGTGCCAGCTACAAAGTCTGATGTTTGTCGCCACGACGTCATGATGATGTCGCGACATCATCAGCAACCCGACTCTTCCTCCAACATGGCGTCTAGTTCCTCAGTCAGACCTTGCAACATGTTGTCGATATCGAATAACACGTTGCCAGTGTCAGTCGGGCCGTTGACCTCGTCTGACCTGAAACACGAGGAATAGGAAATTGAAAGTCTTTTCTGTATCTTGTCTACATAAAATAATAATTGTTCAAAACATTTGGTGATAGTTCATGTGACATAAAAATGTGCACATTTGTTGTTATTTTATTCCACGAAGTATATGCTGAGTTAATCTACCAAATAGGGTTGTGAATGCATTTCACGATAAAACTATAATAAAGCATGGGAAATCCCAACAACAGTGTATGTCTTAGTCGACTTTAGATGACTGTACACTTACACTGGTGCCACGTCACATGAAACATGTTGTTGTTGCTGCTGATGTTGTTGTAGCTGTTGTTGATGTTGTTGTAGTACCGGCCTACTAGGTTTGTTAGCTGGAACTGGTGGACGTACTATACCTGTAAACACAGACTAATTTACTGAAATAATGCTATACTGTGGACTTGGACAGCATAACCAATACCTATTAACTCTCTCCATGCTGAAGGCAACCAGTGATGCCCTAAAAACCAGTGTCTGTGCCTAATCCAGCAGGGAGAGGGTTAATGCCAGATAAATATATTAATAAATTAAAATTTGAAGTGCGAGTGATTCATTTGTTGCTAAACGTTGCAGCAGGAATCTTTCCCCCTTAAGCGACAAGTACAATTTGAAAATAAACATTTTCTCTTGCCGTAAACTGACAAGCTGTGATATATTTGAAATAATCTTGAAAGCGGTTCTATACCCCAATTTAAAAACAAAACAAAACAAAAAACGTTACTGAATATTTGACAAATAAATCAGAGAAAATTTTCCACATATGTTAAGTTCCATAGTCTTGAATAAAATGTATTAATTTTTTTTTTTTACTCGAGCCCTGTGGATTGATCACAATCACTGGGCCCCAGGACAATCCACAGAGCTACAATCAATTGTATACCTATTGTTGGATGAGGATCTTGTGCTAGATTTACAATCGATTGTAAAGACAAGATAGCTTTGTGGATTGGACACCTGATTGCCTCCAGTGGATGGAAGGTTAATAATAATGAGCACATTTATATTGCACTAAATCCACACTTGAAAGCATGCTCATAGTGCTACATAGTTCTACTTGGTTAGTAATGGTAGTATTTCATTAAATTTAACTGGATTATGCATAAAATTGCTTAATAAATATTTATTATAAGATATATTGATAATGATTTAATTCCAATTATCGGACTATCTTTTCTATAATCATCACACTCCAGGGTACAAACCTTTCTGAGGTGAAACTGACATCCCCGAAACAGTGACGACAGGTTTACAACCCAGTGCAGTATGGCTAGGCTGATGCTGCTGTGAGATCATCGAGTTCATGCTGCTCAGACCGTGACCGAAGCCCATCGGAGCTCGCTTCATAGTCCCTGAATTCTCCTCAAACATACCCGAGTTCAAATCCACACTCCTTTGTCCGTTCATGCCGTCCGAAATCTCAACTATAGAAGGCTTGGTGGCAGCAGTCCTTTGCTTAATCGTGCCCACGTTTTCGTTGGCGAATGGCAGCGTATTGGAGTCAATGCTCGACGTTGATGACGTTGATTCGAAACTCGTTGTCGAGTCACTCCGCTTGTCGCCTAGCGTCGTTCTGGCAGTGTCTGTTTCTGAAGGTCTCGCACCACTGTCGTGCACACCGGTCTTTACAGGGAGCTCCCTTGGAGGAGACATGTGTCTCCGAAGGTGCACACCGAATGTCTTCGTTGTTTCGTTCCTGTCGCTGCCCACCAGCCCTCGCTTGTCATGAGGGCTCTGTGTGAGGTCCTTCCTGATCTTTCCCCCGAATTCGCCAGCGGCCACTTTGTCGCTTTTGCTCGGAATTCCATAATTATGAATCTTGGGCGTGATGATGTCCATGGCGATGGGAGGGGGAGGTGGAGGGAACTCTTCCCCGTCCGAGGAGATGTTTTCTTGAGCACCGTTTTCTTCCCGCTTTGACCCGAATCGTTGAGACAGACTCTGGACACAACTTGCAAAGGCTTGCTGCTGTGAGGGCATCTCCCGCGACTTGTGCATGGGAGATGACTGCTGCGGAGTCTGAATATGAGGCTTGGCACAGACGGGGGGAGGAGCAGCACCATCACCACCAGGAGTCGTCCTGGACTGATCCGGGACTTCACGGCGTGGACTCTGATGCAGAATCGGCCGCTGGTTCAATTGTTCGTGCGTCTCCTCCACTATCGTCCCCTCGTTCCGTATAGAGTGCGTGCGCTTGGGGGGAGGGGGTGGTGCCTTCTTTCCCCTGCCGGTGGGGGAGGGTGTGGATGGGGAGGCATCGTGGTTCTGGGTGTTGATGCACAGCGGACTGGATGGACCCGGACTCGTCGATTCGTTCTGCTGCACTTTGGGGATCACGAGGTTGGGTTTGGGTTTGGGTGCTTTCGGCGGTGGTCCTAAATTTGGAGTGTCGTAAATATGCTCCTGCAGCGATCCGCCACAAATCTGGTTCTTCTTTAGAGACCCTGACAACACCAAACCTCCCGCCAACGAAGGATGCTTGTTTCCGTCGGAATTACACTCGGATTCATGTTTCTCAACTTCATTGCTATCCGGAGAATACTCCCTGCTCGTCCGCTTCGTCTTCGCGATAATCTTTGCGACAGGTCTCGACTTGTTCTGGACTTTTGGCACCACGGGAGCCACAAACACATTATTCTCCTCCTCTCTGGACTGCTCATGGGAGGCAACACCACCAGCGAAGTCTTTTTCTAGCGAACTCAGCGACTTGCGGTCGGTCGGACTCTGGAAGGACTGGTATGTTATCGGCTGTCCCGCCATATCCTTCCCCTCCGGCGTCGATTCTGAGACGCTGGGTGTCCTCGACGATGACCTCTTGACCTGAATAGCCACGAGGTCCGGCCCTCCAGAACCGGCCGAGTTTTGCCGCATTAGCTCTGTGTCGCGCAGGTGGATGATCCTCAACTCGGCGCCACTCCCTGCACTTCCTCCACTCCCGGTACTCCCACCGCTTCCGCCGCTGCTGATGGTTGCGATGCTGTCCCCTGACGGTGACTTCTTGGGTTTGGCGCCAACACCCAGTTCCTGCACGTAATGCGGCGCCATGTCCCCCGACCACCGCGTGCTATTCATGGGTGGGGGTGGATCCAGCAGTTCCTGGGAGCCACGGCGCCTCTCCATAGATGACAGTCTCTTGGCACCGGACATGATCCTCTTTAACCGGTCGATCGCCAACATGATCTTTTTCTGGTGTCCTGCAAGAGATTGAAAGAGTGTCATCACTTTGGAAACAAATACTCATATTTGTTTTGTTTTTACTAGATTCTTTGAAGATTCTTTCACTTATATCGCGGCTTGTATATTCCAAAGGAAAATCTGTGAAATAGTTCAATCATAACCAATGTTTTGGATCAAATAACTTTCCACATATTTATGCAAAATCTTTCCATATTACTCTACTACTGTAGGGATGCCATGGAAATTATTAATTAATTATTATTAATTATTGTGGTAATGAATGAATGAATGAATTATTGTTTTATGTCTCAGCGGGAATATTTCATCCATAGGCGACTTTTTTTGTGTTTTTGTGTGTAATACAATAACAATGATATGTCTGTTGTGACTATATTTTCCTCTCAATTTAGTCTAAAATGATCGTAGAAATCTGACTGTATGCATGCCTTTAAAGTATGGCCCTGAGATTACGATATATTATGAGTATGATTTCCATCTCAAGCTAAAGTTGAGCATGAAATCTTACTTACATTTTTTTAAAGTAATCTCATGGCCTACTTCGGCTGAATTGCTGTAAAAAATACACCTGAAACAGCCCCATCCTACAAGAAATGACACATTTCCTCCAAGTTATCCACAGTGTAGTCTATGGCCAAGGTTGAAGCTAAGGTTACTTTAGAGTTACGCCCCTTACATACCGGTGAACCAAGGTCATCCATTTGGATTGGATACATGCAAATATTAATTCTGCAGCACACTCCCTTCTCTCCTTCATTATCCCCACCCACATATCCCCACCTCCAACCTCCTCTCACCTTTCCTAACCACATGGCTATGATCTTGTTTATCACTTGGTATCATACACACAGAAGGGGGGAGAGATGTGTATACATATACAGATATAGTCTGCGTATACCTCATCATATGGCATACATATCCTCTGATTAAACATTGGCTGCCAGATCTACAATGGCTGTTTTGTGGGTTTTTTTTTTTTACGTTACCATTTGAAAATAATGAATAATTTTGGCAATAAATGCTTTTTCCTGCTAATTGTATGTGATAGTATCAAATAATATATCTGACCCCTGTTCCACAACAATTGTAGCACTACGCCTATACATTATTATGATTGTCATAGCGCTACAATCGTTCTGTGGAACAGTGGCCTGATGCTTTAAGTCATGCTGTATAATTTGGAAATTAATTATTGTTTTACGTTGCAGCAGGTTTCTTTGACCCATACAACGAAATATTTGGAAGAATTATTCTGTAAATTATATCATTAGAGCAGGCCAGGAGAGAACTCTAGCCACATTCATCTTCCCAGACCCCTCCCCGCTCCTCGCCATATTCCCTTCATGATTATTGCCATATTACATCAATCAAGCTGTTTTTCTCACTGACTCCAATTCCAGTAACATTGCAAACACATCTCTTTCCAAAACACGAAGACGGTAATCTTTCTGGGAAGATGAATGTCCCAGGAGCATGTCAGGTCTATTTTAGGGGCCCTTTCTCACCAATTGTGTCAACAGACGTCTTCAAATTAAGCATTGGAACAACGGTGGCGACGTGCTGAGACCAAAATCAGGACAAAAACAAAGAATGTTTCGAGAAAGGCTGTGCTTCAACTGATAATGCAGATATATCGCCGTAAGCACGTAACAATAGCTCTTCGACAGTTTGCATTGAAAATAGGTGTATTTTAAGCACAGCTGCCAAGCCAAATAAGCAAATTGTCTACAAAACCAGCAGCATCTTAGGAGAAGCAATCTTCCAGCAATGCTTAAAACAACTGACACTACATATCTTGTTCACTGCTAACCCGATGCAAATTTAACAGTTTTGCAACTTTTGGGTTGATGGCATTTTTTACGATGGCGACTGCATCAAAGAAAATTCACTAAATTGTACATTACGATTGTTGTAATATAATATTAGCTAAGAATATTCATTGTTTATAGTTTGCTAACATAGTTTTAAATTGTACAAGTTTGGGTAAATGTAAAAATTGGAGAATACAATCGGGAATCAAATTCATTAATCGGTACATTATGATTTTGTACAATATTATTACCTAAGTGTATTAATTGTTTTGGAAGTATAAGAAAACAATAGTAATATTAACACCAGAAGCTGTCTAAATTAATACAAGCATAAACATTAAATGTTCGATTAATATATTTTTTTAATTTAACACTTTTTTAATCTACAACAAAGACACATGTTAGTTTAGATTCCTTATTAAGAATATTTCACTCAAAATTCAATGCAAACGTGTTAGATTGATGGATTTATTGAATTATTGCTTTACTTCAAAGCAGAAATATTTCACCCATACATGGCACTCAAAGGTCAATATAACGTTGCAAAATGTCACATTATTATTTTTTCTTGATCACTTTGACATGCCATTCTATACTGACCTAGTTTCTGGATGCCGATTTCCTCCAAGTCTTCCCAAGTGATATCGGTAACGAAATCGATGTTGTCGTATCCCTGCTTGCTTAGCGTCTGATAGTACTGTCCGAGTCCCAGTAGATGGAGCCACTCTAGCATGTCATTCTGAAAAGAAGAAAACAAAATCTGTATAATATCATTGTCATGGTGTGACAATCGAAATACATGCTGTAAAATCCTTTGACATTACCGGTATACAACCAACATACTAAAATAAAATCCTTTGGCAATCCGACAAAGCTCTGACATTTTGTGTTTCCTCCCAAAACACACAACTACCTGAATACCTACTCTACCAGTATACTACCACCATACTAAAATAAAAACCAGCCCATAACATTGTGGAAACGCTAGTTACTGGAATACATGTACTGACAATAAATGAGCAAGTCCTGCCATGGAAGAGCATCCTCACCTCACAAACTAACACGAAGCAACCATGTAAACTCCTCGCAGGAAGCTGACTCCTCACACCACTCTGGCTCGTGTTTCACAGGCCTCAGACTTGTTACGTCAATTCCAATGTCATCAACTGCAAGCACCAGAGCTTGCAGAAATGCACAGATCTTATGCATGTATGGCTACAATGAGCTCTTGTTTCCTCGGGCAATTCCTGGAGTCCTTAAATCAACTGGCAAACTGAAGAAAACTGGGAGATACTAGCTAGTGTTCCATAGCTCATTCCAGTAATGGACATGCACCGGTGGTCTTTGATTTACATGAGATATAAACTTCCTGTGCTTCAGCTTATTGCCGACCCTCGACAAACTTGTGAATCTGCTAGTTTAACTGTTGCAGGACCAACACAAGACCCGAAATTCCTGGATCTGCTAGTTTAACCATTGCAGTACCAATACCAGATCTAAAACTCTTGGATCTGCTAGTTTAACCACCACAGTATCCATACCAGATACAAAACTGATAAAAGCTAGTTTAACTCTTTCCGTACCAACACCAGATATGAAACTCCTATACCTGCTAGTTTAACCTTGCAGTGCCAACACCAGATATGAAACTTTCGGTTCTGCTAGTTTAACTCTTTTCAATACTGACACCAGACCTGAAAGATCTGCATTTAACCCTTGCAGTACCACCACACAAAACCTGCAATCCAGAAAGCAGAAAGCCAGCTTACCTTTGCCTCAGGTTCAACACCAGTAACATAGGACATCAAAGTCACAAACACAATATTCTGATCAAGTAATGCAGGGAAGGAAACTCGCCTAAAGTTCCATTACAACAAATGACATCAAATCCAGAAAAGAAGATGAAAATCCAGTTTCCAGTATCAAACCCCAGCAAATGAAAACTTTGCCAGGTCAGCACAATTGGTGGTCAAATCAGGACAACTGAGGTACCTTCCCACAAGCAATGAAGTTCTTGTGGTAAAGTGAATGAAACCACTTTCGGAAATATCAAAACACTTCCTGAGCTAACATTTTGACATTATTATTATTAGCAGGCACCTGCCATTTGTCTGTTAGAACTTCAGCCAGTGTCTGGAAGAGGGACTGGGTCCCTGTGCCGAATGACTTCTCACAGACGATGGCGCCCAACCGGGAAAAATTTAATTCAACTTCCCCACATTGGACAGGTGGAAGGTGCTGGTGTAAAGTACAGGTGATGGATTGAAAGCTGCTGCGGTATTTGATAACCTCTTGCTATATGTTTATATCTGAGATGAAGATTACAGGCGTAAGCACCCTGATCCTGTTTCGCCTGGGTCTAATTAATCCCCATGATAACAAAGTCATATAATAAATAACCCTTGAAAGAAATCGTAAGCACGCAAATTTGTAAACTGATGTTAATAGAATTAACCAATAAAACATAAATTCCTCTATGTTCTATGAAATGTGAGTATATTTTAACTTCTACTTACCGGTTTAAAATCAGGAATTCCATCGTGAATATTTAACCTGGCTATTTCCGATTTTAACCTCTTCCGATGAGCAGGCTTGGTTATGCCTATAGCAGTCAGATCCTGAAAAGAATAGAAAAAACAATTACCAAGTTAACTCAGGACCTGAACATTTACACCCCATAGATCTAGCTGCCCCCATGAGTTCATTCAATTTACAAAGAGCTTAAATTTAATTGAGGGTAGTATTTCTTTCTCTATCCCAGCATAATGAATCTGAATCTGACTATAAAATTAGACATAGACAGCCATGCACAAGATTTTTAAAATGCCTTCAGTTAATTGAAACATCATTTAACAAAATCGAGTGCATCACTTCCCAAAAGTGAATTTTAAATGATATTAATTAACTTCAAAGGAAATTAGAATTCAAATACCCACATGATTTATGTTGGGTTCTATATGAGCTATTCAACAATACTATTGTTTCGATCAACTTTAATGGCATTAATAGTTAAACAATAAGAGAAGTAATCAGATTTTTTAAGGATTGACAAATGTGAAAAGGAAAAGTGATTTTTGATGGGTGAATTATTATTCTACTTAGGTCAAGGTCAAAGTAAATGTCAAGGTAAAGGTCGAACCTCTGGTGTCATGCGCGAGATGGTCGGCATGTCGTATCCAGCAGTGGTGAACTTGTCGTAGTATTCTTCAAACTTGAGGTCGCTCAACCACGCATGGAGAACTTCATGGTCCTGATAACATCCAGACAGGTCAACATGACATAACATGACAGAGAGGTCAACATGACATGACAACATGACAGTGTATAAACTGTTAAAATTTAAGTTTAAGAACTGGAAAACGGAAGCAGTCCTAACACAACACAGTGGACTTGGCTCCCGAAGTCATTGTGAGCTACAGGGTCCCATTTGATAATTGTAGCACTATGAGAGTCATCCACTCACCCACATACCCACATGTACAGTAGTCAATTCACTAGTGCTGGACTACAAGAACTATATATATATTTTTTTTTATTAATTGGGGATTAGAGTCGCTTTCAAGATTCTTTCACTTATATCACGACTTGTCAGTTTAGGGCAGGAGGAAACCTGCAACATCCGT
>JAUTBT010040001.1:10000-17360 GCA_032361225.1 Lepetodrilus schrolli | reverse complement strand
TAATTGTTGTCGCATTTATGTCTAAAAGCTTGGGGTCGCATTAAATTAGTGACGCATTAATTTCCTGATTTACAGTAGTTGAAGCAACGAAGTGTCTATTTTTTTAACCATAAATAATATGTATGAAGTTAATAATTAGCTCCTGTTACTAGTAATTGTTAATTAATTAATTATTCTTACAACACTACTAATTCTACAAGAATACCGTACAATACTCGTGAAATACATGTTGACCATGTCGACATGTCTGGTGCTGCAGGATGACTTCGACACAGAAAGACAGACAAACCTGACAGCTGTGGTGGCAGCCCTCCAGATGTGGGACTGTGTGGATGTGGTATGTCTTCTCTGTCCTCTCATGGTGGATCCTTCAAGCCGAAATCCTCGCACATCTTTCAAACTTTACATTAGAATGTGATCAGCATGAGTGTTTTTTAACACAGAATTTTGTGACGAGGACGAAATAGAATTTTTTTATTTAGAATAATGAACCATTTGAAAAGTAGCTTGATTTGATATGTTTGTAGTCCTGTTTGATATATTTACTGGTACATATTTGAGTACATTTAGCATAATGGGGGATGATAAATAATGTTTTTTATTATTGTAGAAAATCATTTTCAACTGGAAGTAATACTGTAAAGCAAGATACCCTATCATGAAGCTATTATCCACTATGCAATCATAACCTTTTTGTTTGCTGTGTTTATTTGAGATTCTTAGTTATTTGATTCCCTGGTTTATAGATTTTTCTGTTAGAAATTTGTCTTGGGCAGTCAAAAATACATATAATTTTATCTTTTGATCAGTCGGTTAGGTCTAACAATAATAATTGGAGATTATTAATTGTTGGTTGACTGAAAAAGAATATTATTGTCAATAATTGTTATCAGTTAGTGCATGGAGATAGTTCAGATTTTAATGCAGAATTGTTTTCAAAGTACTAATTGTCAATAGCAGTATTATACATTTGTTAGATATATTTACCAGTAACCGACCAAATTGTCTTTAAACCATTGCCTGCCATTTTTCTGTTCATGTCCAATGATAGTTTACCTGACTTTGCCACAACCATTTATTATTATAATTTTCTCAAAACTCGTACACTCTCGGCGGAATATATTTAAACCTAATTATTTTTATTTTCCAAACTGGAAAAGATCGGGTCGGTGGATCCATAAACAAGGGAATCAAATAACTATGGCCTAATGAATGGAGTTGAGTAATGGAAGCAATGCCAGATGGTATGTAATGTTAGATCGTCTTAACACTTGTTCAGGGCGATCCTGAGTTAGAGGATGGCTCCTATGAGCTGAGCTACAACACGGCATGCTATTACATTGGAGGGGAACACTACAAAACTGCGGAGGACAAGCTACGTAGAGCTGAAGGTATTTACCAAACAATTACGCTTATAACGTATATGTCTAATGAGTTTAGATGTATTGCAAGGTTAGATATAATATGATTTTAGATGCATTATGATTTTAGATGCATTATGAGTTTAGATGCATTGTGAGTTTAGATGTATTGTGAGTTTAGATATATTATGAGTTTAGATGCATTATGAGTTTAGATGCATTATGAGTTTATATGCATTATGAGTTTAGATGTATTGTGAGTTTAGATATATTATGAGTTTAGATGCATTATGAGTTTAGATGCATTATTAGTTTAGATGCATTGTGAGTTTAGATGTATTGTGAGTTTAGATGCATTATGATTATGAGTTTAGATGTATTGTGAGTATAGATGCATTATGAGTTTAGATGCATTATGAGTTTAGATGCATTATGAGTTTAGATGCATTATGAGTTTAGATGTATTGTGAGTTTAGATGTATTATGAGTTTAGATGCATTATTAGTTTAGATGCATTGTGAGTTTAGATGCATTATGAGTTTAGATGCATTATGAGTTTAGATGCATTATGAGTTCAGCCACTGTCACTTTGTATATTTGTATAACCTGACACTGACATTTCAAATAAAGCTGGTGTATTATACTGGAAGACTTAGAGATTAACTAGTACTGGTCTTCCACGTCCTCACAAGACACGTTTTGTCTAATTACTATTGGTTGGCACTATATAGGACATTGAGACCACATGGAAATGTTCATTAACCAAGAACTAAGATTAATTGCCAAGTATATTGCCATTATCGTGGCCAGCATCAGTGTGTTTAGTGTCATCGTGGCCAATGTTCAGACAACTGCTTGTATTTACAGCTGCATTGACGGAAGACCCTGAACTGGCTGAGGATGAACTGGATGAAGAACTGGCCATCATCAGGTAATGTCTGGGCAGTCACAACCATGACTTAGTCCGACATCTCAGTGCGTTCTGGGTTCTAGCAACCATCTTGTATATGTTCTGTAGATGTCACCTATTCTGGATTCTAGTAATCATCTAGTTTATTACACTACCAGTGAGATATCACCCATGTCACATGTCTAACTAGTGTAATATCACTTTTACGCATATATATATATGGTGGTACTACTTTTGCTATTTTTAGCTGGTGTGTCGTCTGAATATCTGTGTCTGAACAAATGACTTTGAATGTACCCAGATGTAAAAAATCGTATGTCGTCATGATATTCATTGTATTACATGTTTGTTATATTTTCCGTCGATATATCTGATAACACAGTGTATACAGTGTTGGAACAACATGCCAGGGTTGGTAGTGTAATAAATAAAATCCTAAACCCGCTTCTGTGTGATACCATTTTTATGAAACTCATGAATAGTTTTGGTATCTGGCTCACTTTTGCTCGTGAGATACCAAAACCATTCATGAATTTCATAAAAATGGTATCACATAGAAGCGAGTTTAGTATTCTCTATTTATCCAACATATGGTTCAAGATAACTCATGACATAAATATCATATCGCACAGTAGTGCATAAGACCCGGAACGATTTTCATTGGCTGGTTACATGGCTTGCATCACAATTTTTCCATGCCTGTCATCGTGATAGACCGTTTCATAGGTTGGTATGTTCGGGGCGGTGGGGGGATGTATTCATCCGCCACTCCCTATTTGACTTCCACATGAGAATACGTTTGAGTTGTATGAATTTCCGTTCAAAAGTTGTTGGATAAAGAAATTTACACACTCGCTAGTGTGTCATATTGATTTTACGACACTCGTGTTTCCAAAGCTCTCGCTCGGAAAATATTGACTTTGGAATCACTCGTGTCGTAAAGTTAGTATGACACACTAGCTCGTGTATTAATCTCTATATATTACTCGCGGTCATCTGGGTATGATGGAAGTAGAACCCGGAATATTTATGCCTAACAATATGACCATGCAAATGCGTACTCTAACGCAAGCCTAATGCGCCTTCGTAAACATACACCATTTGAATTCAGTGAGAGTAGCGAGGCGGGAAGTAGCGCAGTGGTAGCCAAAGGTTCCATGTTCAAATCCCACCCCGGGGCCCGGCATCAATGTTCGCGACAGTTACATTTCTGACGCGATATTGATAGGATGCTGTCTGTAGAGTGGCAATGCAGTTATCATCCTTGGTCTTGTCAGTACCAGCCGGTGCTCTGCAACTTGGAGCGCTACGGATGTTGCGGGTTTCCTCCTGCCCTAAACTGACAAGACGTGATATAAGTGAAGGAATATCGAAAGCGGCTCAATTGAAAAAGAAAAGAAAGAAAAAAGTGAGAGGCTATATATCAGTAGTTGGGATCAACACTCTTTTGATGAAACAATTACCGGAAACCCACTTGTTCACAATCGTAAAAGCACGAGTGCAGTCGGAATACTATAGTGTATACCTCGGACTGACAGGAAGGTGATGAAGGGAAGTAACTCTATAAGATATGTTAAATTTCAAAATATGTGCACTTTGCGGAGGGTGCCAATAAAAAGACGTAGACTGTAAGATATAAAGATTTGGGAATTAGAACATAGATGTTAGGTTAAGTGAACGTGCGTTGCATTGAAAGCAATATTCTTAATATGGTATTACACAATAATTAGACCGTCTCAATCCAGTGTATTATTATATAAAACATTGGTGGGCCAGGCATATTTATCCACTATAGTTAGGCACCAGCTCAGTTAAATTGATAATATCAAATTCACGTGCACTGTATAAACATGTCAAGGGGATTATCACTATAAGTAGTACGATGTATACAATTGTAATGCGCTATGCATTGTTTAAATCTTATCCTTATTATTTAAGTTTTGATCGCGTATTTCTGAGTTAAAAACTAATTTAAAGAAGTATTCTATTAAAGGTTTTGCGGAACCTTCACTGAACATACAATGAACGTACAATGTAAATGTTTATCTCGCATGCACATATGCTCGATATATATGTCCATGATCTATGTGATATACTGCGACTCGGGGGTGACCATTCATATAATTTACTATCTCTGGCGACTGATAGTTTAACCTACCCTTGACCTCGCCTGAAGATACGCTTGTGGGATGGACAACAGGACAAAACTAGCCTAGTGATGTGATGATAGCCGTTGATGACAGTTTTGTGTATATGGGTCAATTGCTTGACCATTATATCCTGACCCAATATTCAGAGAAGACGACGCTTGTAAAGAGGATATAGCCCATTACTGCAGTACTGTATCCTAGAGCTGTCGGGAAGCTGAAAGATCATTAAAAAATATTATGTGAATGCAATTTCGTGGTGTTAGTAGATATAGATATTTCAGCTCATTCTAAGCTTGCACATCACTGTTGATTTTGATAAGGGATTAGTAACGGATTGACCTCAATACTTTAATATACGGAGGATGTGCAGCATTGACGAAAACTTGCAAACGCTGACCTCTGAGTATATACATGTACCATGGGCAGAAAGTCATGCCAAAATGTGTCATGTCTAGCTATATATGAATGTCAATAATCAGTTCATTGTAAAGAATAGAATTTGGACTATAGAAGATGGACAACACCGAGATTCTTTCCAGAAAATTAGTCAATACTGAAGGTTTTGGTCATCGTTCCTTTGTCTTCTCTGTCTCATCCCAGTGTAACTCTCTTCCTTTCTGTCAGAACCAGTCATACACTAAATACTTTCAAGACAAATGTCAAGACACATCTCTTTAAAACAGCTTATCATAACTAAACTATTCCGTCAGCGCTTCGCGCATGCATTAGCATGGAGTCAGTAGCAAGGATTTAATAAGACTTTGCTTCTTGCTTTACTTCAATGATGACTCAGCTCCTTACACTCCTGCGCATCCTTAAACCGTGGCTACAGGAGGCCTACGTTCTTGAACGCATGATAGTATCTGGTTTGCCAGATTGCATAAGCTGTGTATTAATAAGTGTATATTAACTTAAGGGATACGAATCTAGTGTTCAGTAATTAATATATATATTGAAATACAAATCATCATCCTACATGTTTCATCAAATAAATCTTCAGGGGAAAAACCTGTATAATGGCATCCACTTTCGCTTCCTTTCGTCAGAATCATTACCTCGAATCGATGCATGTCATGTACTATAGAAAGCAGCGTTAAAAAAAAGACCCCACGAATCATTTTCGTTATTCTTAAAAGCACCTACTGCACTACCTATAAACAAAATAAGCTATTATCATTAGTATACGCTACAGGCGTGTCTTTTTATTCCTTTTTTTTTTAAATTGGGGTTTTCCTATTAACCGACCGGGCAGACAGGAGCTCTAGTATACCAAACGGCGTAACTCAAACCTTAGCAATGGGGGTACGTAGTCTATGGCCACGGTGGTAGTTACATGGGCGTTATGCTGTTTCGTAGAGTTGACCGAGCCCAGTGATCTGCGTTTCAGTGGAGGGTCGTACTCTAGTCCGGGTCTAAACCAGGGTGTACTATAGCAGGAAATGATGCAAACCTCCATTTACGACAGGCCTACCTGTAAGACCCTTTTGTGACACGCAGGCCAAAATAGTAGGCTGCACGCTGTTGTATATAGTACGGATGTACCACGAGTGGCCATTTTAGTGTAGCGCAGCGCAGTCTAACTATAATTTTACTACCAAACAAACCCCAGTTTATGGAAGTGCCTACCCACTAGTGATAGAACACATACACTTGACTGCTATTGACACAGTTGTGGGCTGAAATCGATTTGAATGAAGTAATATTTACCGAGCAATTAACGGGTGGCATGGTGCGTGTTGGCATTGGCTCTCTCTCTACCCGGATCCAACTCGATTAAGTATAGTAGTTTTGAATGTGCATTTCGCAAACAAGAGCGCGTGGGCGGCATTGGCTCGCTCTCTACCCGGATCCAACTCAATTAAGTATAGTGGGCGACTGGAACATAATGATATATTGTACATGTTTTGTGTTGATATAGCACATGGTCGTCTGCACTTACAGTCTTGTCTATTTTATTATAGGATATGTGTACTCGACTCAGTTAAGTTAAAAAAGAAAAAACGCAAACAAATGATTGGGTGGGAACACTGAACAATACAAGGCCAAGCTTAGATAACATGTTCTAGTTAGCATCGGCTTCGTGGACATTCCTAAATGAAGTCTGTATATAAAAGCTGACCTTATCCGCGGCAGAACGTGGTTTTTATGGATTAAATTGAAATTATAGGCCTACCTATAGCAAAGTGGCATTTGTAAAGAAAGGTTACTACGTATACATTATACGGTGTGGTAGTAGTAGTTGTAGTATTTGTAGTGGTAGTAGTATTGGTGGTGGAGATTCCCACTTTGAGGTAAAGAAAGAACTCACTCACTAGTAGAAAAAAACACCAATATATTCGTATCATTATTATTATTATTATTAGTAGTAGTAGTAGTAGTAGTAGTAGTAGTAGTAGTAGTAGTAGTAGTAGTAGTAGTAGTGCATGCAACAGCAACAACAACATTCTAGACATACACAGATACACATATAGGTAATAGACCTTTGTTGTTGTATGTGCACATGGTGTTCGGTCGTACAGGCGCTAGCTGTTTTGCTATTTCAATCAGCATAGATTACTGTTATGTATTATTTATACAGAGGAGCGGGCCTATTCAAGCCTGGAGGTATACATTGGAGATAACATTAAGATCCATATGACGATTAGCAAATTTGATGGGTCTTTTATGCTACTGACAATAGTTTTAGTGTGTCATAAAAAGTACCGTCCATGACACGACGTGATAGGAACCCAGTAGGAAATAGACTAGCCCTGATCGTGGATAACCAGCATTGAAAAGTAGGCATCATACTTGACGTGTTAGATAGGAACCCAGTTGAAAAATGCACTGGCCCTGATCGTGGATATCCAACGTTATATACCCGGAGTATAGAGATAATAGACGGAACGAATGGTTTGGTCACACCGAGATAATCGATTTGATTAATTGATGTGCCTCGG
>JAUTBT010040001.1:0-5000 GCA_032361225.1 Lepetodrilus schrolli | reverse complement strand
TGTTTGTGAAGTGTCTACCACAGCGTAACATCGTTTAATCGTGTACATCCTTTTGTCCCCATATTCTGGTTGCCTAGATATACATCTTTATCTTATTTAAACGTCTACACGTTTGTTGATACATGTACTAATAGATTACGGAACGTTCTACACCACAGAGCTAGACGTTACTACTACTGCTACTACTACTACTACTACTACTACTACTACTACTACTACTACTACTGATAATAATAATAATAAAATATATAATAATAATGATTAATTGACTTGACAATATGAGTACAGCCATATATTAGCAATGATTGCATGACGCACAGTGGAAGTGAAACTCAGGTATATATAATTCGTTGATATCTTTCTTTCATATAAGATAGTATGCGTTTGCCGGGCTAATATTCCCATACACATGCATACAAACCTTACTATTGATAACAAAAATATGCGCATTTGTAATGACTATATTCCAACCAAAACGTACCTGCTAACCATTTAACCTTGTGAATGCGCCAATATATGCTATTGTTTACGTGTATAACATTCAGTCATAGTGAACTCTTTGTTTTCCACTTCCAGGCCGCTTCACTCTGCCAGCATTCTCTGCCTACTCCATGTCCAAGAAGGCTTGCATTGCATTCTCCGATGGGTTGAGGCTGGAAATGGCCAAATTCGATGTCAAAGTCCTTACCATTGAACCCGGATTATATAGGTAACGTACCCATTGACCTACCATGGCACGTAAACGGCCTTGGACATGATTGAGGTATACAATGTCTTCGGGACTACGTTCTCACTGGCGTGTTAATGAAGTTTTACGAAATTATTATGTTATTAAGAAATATGTATTTTGTGTATTTTGTCTAAGGGTGACAGGGACATCTATTTCCACAGTCCTGTGTCATCGGTCAGGTACCCGAACTTCGGTCAAACGGTTTTTTATATTTTTTTTAATATGTAAAAATACGTTCGGGAACCGGAGTCAGGACATTACATGACCCTGGACGTTACTCTACAGTGAACAGATTTTTGAAAACGATAATATGATATGCTAAACGAATGTAATTTGTATTTCTTTTTTCTCCCAGTTCCAAACGAATGTTAGTATTGTCTTTAATGAGTCACGATAATAAGTTAATTAGTTAATTAGTTAATAAGGAACTTGTGTAGATTGAGTTCACATATAAAATCGGTCCCAAATGTTACACAATTCTACCTAGTATTTATCAAATACGTTTCCTGGCAATTATTAATTTCGATTAAAAACATATTTTAAATATATTTGTTATATTTGTCATTTATATTTGAGGTCTGCCATATATGTATTTTCAAAAATGTAATAAATCGTAAACAAATCGAAAATAAATGCCACAAAACGTATTTGACACGGACTACAAATTGCCATACAAGAATATATACGTATTCAAAGGTTACAATTCTTGTTTCAGAACTCCGATATCCAGTTCTAACTATCTCATCGACATGAACAGAAAGTCTTGGGCTGAGACACCGTCAGAAGTTAAAAACGACTACGGTGAAGAATATTTTGAATCTTTCTTAGCGAACATCACTCAAACGATGCGGCGTGCTCGAACCAACACGGACGAAGTGGTGGATCTGATGGTTAAAGCGGTGATTTCATCAAAGCCCAGACAGCGATATGTGCCGTACTGGGTGTCTGACATCCGTGCTCATATTCTGATGTCACTTCCGTCGGCAATAACGGACAGACTGTTCAAATCTTACATGGTAAAAGTTGAAGTCGAGGCAATGCGAAGAGAATCTGAGCATTCCAACGGATCACCTTCACCTAAGAAAACATAAACTTTAATTCACGATAATATAACGCAAAGATCATTGCATTACGGGATGTGATGAATGAGGTATAGTAATACTCAACAAAATTAATGAAGGGCCAGGAACTTAGATATATAAATTTAGCTTTATATAATTTTAACACGAGAATTTCCAAATGTCTAAGGGATCCAGGTACTCTCCGATATATGAAGAAGAATGGCGCCATGTTCCTCAAGCCGAGTTCCAAATTTGGTAGAATGCCTCCCCACAAAATATCTACCGGCCCTTAATTTATTTAGTTGAGAATAGTATCAAACGTATAGCCTACTTGGAGGGCCTTTAGGTGTATTTTATACCATTAGCTCAGTGATTGTAATCAAAGCCAGGTTTTGTTTACATTTGATGACATTCGTAAAGACAATCACTAGGAAATATTAGTCCATAGTTACATTAGTATTAGTTTAGTATTAGTATTATAATAGTTTCGCTCTCTTTCCACCACAATGATCTAAATACAACCGTACATGTGTTGGTCTTCATCTCAATGATATTTTGTTAAACAGTACTTTCAGTGAGGAAAAATGAATCTATGAAACAAAACGCACATATATTAAATATTATACATTTTGAAATGAACCACATCAGACCACATCACGTGATAGCTCCATCTGCGCATACCTCCATCGGGTTACTTCCCTTTCTTTCAAAATACATATATATATAGCTTACTTGAAGCCAGGGAGTAGCTTGAATTTATTAATGTTGTTTTGTCTTTTTTTAAATTGTTCATAAAGTTTGATATTGTTCAATCATTGTATATCATTATAAAATTTATCATGTTTTTTTCCTAATCATGCAGCGTTAGAAACGTTGCTTGTAAATAAGAAATATCATTGTTTCATTGTGTGTGTGTGTGTGTGTGTGTGTGTGTGTTTGTGTTTGTGTTTGTGTGTGAGAGAGAGAGAGAGAGAGATAGAGAGAGAGATTTATTATTACACTCCGTTTTTTTACTATTAGAACGTTAAATACTTTGATTTACTACCAATAATTCAATAATATTTTAATAGGACGTGAAGATTAAATTCCTTGTGTAGTCAAATTGCATTTTACCTATAGCTGTGATCGTATCGTAGACTATTAAAATACACGGTCTGTAGGAATCCAATGTTCATACGTACATTATTCAAGTCATTCAAGTTGTTTTATGCTACAAAACAAATGACAATGCTTAAGCCCAACGCACACGGCAAAGAAAATTGCTTACCTAAACAAGAAACATGTTTCGTGTTTCGATAAACGTAAAGCGCTGTGACCGCGCACGTCCTAAGCAGTCAACGCACACGGCAAACAAAATCACCGAAAACACGTTTTTGTTTAGATAAAGATGGTTTTTTGCGTGTAGTGTGCGTTGGGCTTTAAACTTGACATATTTCAGTATTGTTTACCTTGCAGAGCATCTGTGAACCAGGGTGCGTCTGACCATGTACTATAGTTTGGCATGAAATGCATTGACACCCCTATTTCGTAGATTATCTCAGTAAATACTTTATGAAATGACAAACAAACAAAAACTTTAATTCCTTGTTTTGTATGCCATAACCAAAATTAAAAAATCTGTTTATATAGCGATCAGGCAAAAAGGCTCAATTTCCACGTGCTGATGCTCTTCTTCACACACTCGCACGTGCAAATTGAGCCCATTTAATTTGTTTGTTCCTTCTTTCGGTCGTCGCCGTTCTGCATAAAATAATAATTAGCTACATTAAAAAAATGTTTTATTTGGTTAGGGCATACAACAAAAGAAATATAATTTTTTGTTTGTTTTTCATTCATTGAAGTATTTACCAAGATAATCTACGACATAGGGGTATCAATGCATTTGATGCCAAACTATAACTTCAACCTTTGTTCATGGTGTAGTCTATGGCTAAGGTTGGAATTGAATGCTACCTAAAGGCCATTATAGACTATATGTGCTGCGACGACGAAATTGAGATCGCCTTGAACAAGAACATGTTTTTTTCCGTATACGGTCGCATATATAATGTATAGCAAAGTGTTGGGGAGACATGTTGCCTTAACTTATGGAAACATTGCTGCGGCGATAAAGATCGCCGAGTCTATAATGGCCTTCATAGTTACGCAGTTTCGTACACGAGAGCCCAGTGCGTAGATGCGTCGCCACATCGTACTTTGAGCCACTGACAAATGCATATATTTTGTGTCGAATATGTTCTTATAGCTGCATTTGTTGTACTTCATAATAATCACCCATTGTGTTCTATATTGTATTTATGATACCCAATATTGTGCATAATAAATCATTGTTGTTGGGCATCCGATCTATCCACCATCCTCTACCACAATTGACCACTGCCTGCTTACATCCGCTACCGGTA
Organism: Lepetodrilus schrolli; assembly: GCA_032361225.1. NCBI lineage: Eukaryota > Metazoa > Mollusca > Gastropoda > Lepetellida > Lepetodrilidae > Lepetodrilus > Lepetodrilus schrolli. The sequence goes on along the minus strand of JAUTBT010040001.1, from coordinate 807 downwards.
GTCACTCGAGGATGTCGGTCCACTTACTAATAATGGAGTCACACATATAAGAATCTATCATATTCATGTTACTATGGTTATTTATCTTACTATGGTGCAGCTGATGGGCCATAAGCCATTGTGTGATGGCATACAATCACTGTGTTAACATATTTCACGTATTTTACCTGATTTGTCTACACAAGTATATTGGGTAACAAGCTACATTTTCCGCAGGTCACACTGGTTTTCAAGAATTTAATATTTTTTCATAGTTTTGTAATTTTCTTTTATCGCGAGATAAAACATACAAAAATAAAATATAGAGACAATAAGTACTGTACGGGGGCAATTCATTTGTTCATTGTCCAAATTAATTCCTTCTATATTTCAGAAAATTGAATATAATAACTATTTTAAACGAACACTATTCAAAGTAACGGTGTAAGGTAGCATGGGTAAATCGTCAGACTACGTAACCAAACGCCACGAGATTGAACAGGCATCAAAGTTCGTTAGCAATACAATACAGTCATCTAAAGCCAGTAGCAGACTATGACATGAGCTCTGCGCGCTTTCACGACTGAGAGATATTTTATGTCGCAGAGCTACAAACCTACTGCGCGCTATGTGCTACAGACCGCGCAGCCACCAGAACTATGCAGTGTATTAATTGCACCGAGTTACTCCTCTTTGTGGTCGTGGAGGCTGCCATTTTAAGTCACATGAACCAGAGAAGGGATTTGATTGAATGAGCACCAATATATCTCGCAGAGATACCAAATCGACTGCGCGGTGTGTAGCAGACTAGCGTAAACTACTGCGACA
>JAUTBT010039990.1:0-17361 GCA_032361225.1 Lepetodrilus schrolli | reverse complement strand
CATGTGATATTCCAAGTGAGCTAGCACTATAAAAACTGGTGGAAATCCAGACTAGTACAAGCAGTACATATGCATGCGAGCCATGATGTAAGTGAACACATTTTGAAAGTGGCTTTAAACCCCAAATCAACCAACCAGCCAACCAATGTGACACTATCATTTCACCACTCTTCAAAAAAAATAAAATGTTTCATCTTCTTTTTCACTCTGTGTTCTGTGTCAATTTATTCCCCAAAGTCACGAATCCCATATTGTAACGAAAATGGGGGTCAAATACTAATTTTGCGGGTCGGGGCGAACCCTGGTCTCGTGTTATTTAGGTGGTGGCATTATCGTGGTCTGTATTATTACATATGTCGTCGCGTATTGGTGAAATATTCTCATTGACTTAAAAGCGATAAATCAATTAATACCTTAGTCTCCCGAAATCTAGACGATATTGTAATCGGGTCAACTTCATTGATAACAATGTAGCCCTGATCATGTGCAACCTCGTGTGCCACAGGTGGATCAAGTCCTGCGGGTGGAGAGGATGCGGCAGGCGATTATGGAGGGGATGAAGGTGGAGTTCGCAAAGCCGATGCTGCCTAATGCTGCCATGTATGCCCACTACCCCTTCCCACCGTACCCAGTCCCCTACAGACCAGGTGGGCGTGGCGCCCCACCTCCGGGCGCTGGACAGCCGCCACAGAAGGGTAGAGGAAGAGGAATCCTTGGTAATGGTGATATCACTTAACCACAGTCCTGGGTTTAGTTCCGCTTTTTTCTCTTCACTTTTTTGTTTCATCCGGCAAGTGTTGCACCAAGACTTGTAGAGTTAAAGCCGTGTAATTGTGGTTTGTGATGTGGGGTGGCCAGCGAGCGATGACCCAGGTAGGATGACTCTTGATGCAACACACTGTATCATCTGTACCTTGTACAGTCGTCTGTACCTTGTACAGTTTGGTAGTTATATCCTAGCATGCAGTTATCTAAAACACTATTTCCCCGTTTTAGACTCATTTTGCTCACTTTCCCCTCTCGCACTAATATACAATACTCATCTCTTAGTAATTGTAATATTCATGTGCTGTGTAGTTTCATGATTTTTCTGACAATGAACAAAATTATGCATTTTCAAATAAAACATTTTACAGTAGCATCGAATCATGTTACAATTTTTTTCGTTCTACTTTTATTCCTTCTATAAAGTTGCCAGTTTTCTGAGCTCTTCTTGCGTTACGTCATGTGACGGTTGCCTTGAAGCTTACTTTACACTTTCTACCAGGCCGGTCTCCGATTGACTCCCGTGGCGGGCAGCTGGAGATAGCGGGTGTTGTCGTGGGGAGCTGGGGCCCCAATCTGTCTGCCAGTCGAGGAGGGCGTGGCGGCATGAGCCCCCAAGTGATGTCCGTTGGGCGGCGAGGGATGCCTGGGCGTGGCTACCTGCCTACCAGACCTCTGCGTGGACGTAGCCCGGCTCTGTACAGCATGAGTCGCGGAATGAGACCAGCCTACAGACCCGTGAGTTGTCTTTCCTTTGTACTTTCCAGCCTGCGAGTTGTACTATTAATTTCCTTCTTCTCCCTGAGGATTATGCGAACCAAGCTGCTGATCAAGCCACTAAAATGTTATCAATTCATGTGTCCTTGATGGGCGTCATTCAAAAGTGGGAAGCCATGCTGCATTAATTGTAATCCTAGATTTTATTAAAGTACTGATTTTCAAGAATGGATGAAATATTCCTGCTGCGACGTAAAGCACTAATTCAATAAAAAAAGAAAAAAAAAGAAGAATCTGACAAATATTCAGAATAAAATGTGGATTTTATTAGTATTACAATTGCAATAGATATGCATAATTTCATGATGACTTCTACTGTGTATATATATATATAGAGATAATTTCTATGAACAATTTTGCTGCTTGCGTTTACAGCAGGGAATGTTCACTGCGGTTCCCCGAGGTACAGGACGAGGGTTTCGCGCGGTCCGCCGCCCTCCACTCAGAGTGAGGCCACGCTTCAGTGGACGTGGACGTGCTGGGAAACCCATGATGCCACCTGGTGGCCGGGGAGTCACGGTGGACTGCAGGTAGGTGGCACTGCAATCTAGGGAGGGGAGATACAGGAGCTGGATGGAAGTCCACTCAAATATGACAGTCTGATGCACATCGAATGTGATTGCTGTGCTGTGTTTATCAGGGGAATGTATCAAGCAAATACGTCTACTGAAGCATCTCCAATTATGTTTATAAAGGTTTAAAGTCTAATTAATTTTTTTTATGTTTTATTTTTTAAATTGGGGTTTAGAGTCGCTTTCAAGATTCTTTCACTTGTATCACGGCTTGTCAGTTTTAGGGCAGGAGGAAACCCACAACATGCGTAGCGCTGAATGTTGTAATAAACCTGCGAGCACTTTACAGACATCGCATCCTATTAATATCACATCAGAAAGGTAACTTTCGTGAACATTGATGCCGGGCCCCCGGGGCGGGATCTGAACCTGGAACCTTTGCTTCCGAAGTCCAATGTTCTACCACTGCGCTACCACCCGCCTATTAAATAAATACAGTGAATCCGACAATCTGATTGGTCAACGGGATCCCAAAACTTTGCGTTCATACTTCGATGAACAAACATTTTCTCGGGCCACTTGCACAAAATATCTACTTTTGAAATGACAAACTTGTACTAAAAGAAGTTCAACGCAGACAGGACACGAATCTAGTCTAACTGTGACACAAATGACGCTGTAGCTTCCTCTGACGTGATGATGACAAGGCCAAATAACGTAACTGCTTCCGAGCTCAGTTAAATAGAATTATTATATTTTTCACGAACGTGTTGAGGATTCTTTTAATAACTGACTAACTGCCATTTATTTTACGTTCATTGAGGTATCAGTACAGTTGCAGTTAATCCCGGAAATCTCAACTACTCACATTACTAAAAGTATTGTATTCTTACTTAAAATGAATAAAAAAACATGATTGACAGGTTGTTGAAAATATTAATTAATGCTCAGCTCTAAAAAAAATATTAATTATAATTGAGCCTCCTTGTTAGACCACAAAACCCATTAAATCTCCACCAGTTTGTTGACTTCAATATTTTTTACGTTCGAGGTATGAACAGAAAAGTCGATGTGCAAACTTTTGTATGGACCGCTTCACGAATTCGTAGTTTCCACATCGGTTTTTCTGTTCATAACTCGATGAATGTCAAATATATTGAAGTCAATCCTTAATTAAATAAAGCATAGTACTTCGTCACGTATGGATGAAAGATTCCCGCTGTGATGTAAAACAATTATTCACCGGCTCATTATTAAATATAAAAGACACTCGTAGGACGAATCTGTCAACATGATGTATCATAATTTTCTGTTCTTCTGCAGCTACGACTAAAACGCCGACCTAGGGGGTGCCATGAGTCTGCAGTTCGGGAACAATATGGCAGCCATTGTTTCTGAGTGCAGCTGGAATAGGGCAATGAAACCACTTGTGATACTAGTCCTTGGAAACCTGCGGACTCGGGGATTGGTGCTGCTGAGAGTATACAGCTGATTGGCTGAGAGTATACAGATGATTGGCTGAGAGTATACAGATGATTGGCTGAAAGTATACAGATGATTGGCCCTATGTTAAACACAGGAATCACTTGTCTGACTGGTGCATGAATTGGAACACTAGGAAGCCTTCATGAAGCGATATTATTGAGAATACGAAAATGCACCAAAGAATACGAAGATTCCTGTGTTTTAATCGCCCTTCCATTCAGACAAGCCGTTCATTGTCAGCTAGAGTGAAATTCATCAGTTGTTACTTTATTTTTTGTTATGTTATATTGAATTTTTATAATGAATTTCACTCTCGCTGAATGTTACTGATTTTTTTTCTTCCCATCCCAAGATGAGAATTACATGTATCACAATTACGGTCAGGGTACCACAAGAAATCTTCACGATGACCGATCCCACCCCCCCATCCCCATCTGTTTCCCGTTCAACGGGAACCTGTGGAGTTATCTCCCATTACTCTTACCCTTCCATGGCGATTGTTGACACCATATGGAGTGCTTCAGAGGGAGCAACCAGTTAGCAGTTGTGTGGGAGCAGTCATTGAGAAATGTGCAAATGCGATGATGACGCTCCAAAATTCACAACAGCATTTGACGAGCTTCTAGCTCAGACTGTCGAGTCAGTGCTACCAACTTTACGGACAATTTTTGGGGCGTTTTTGCCCAATATATGCATTTACATTTTTACCAATGTTGGAAGCGCTGTAAGAAGCGTGAACGCCAAACAGAATCTTGCAAGAGTTGAACAGACAAGCAGCTGTATGGATGGAGTCGAGTGACTGAGGTGGATTTATTTTTGACTTGACTTTTATACAGAGAAATGTATTATTTTTGTACATTTCATATTTGTTTTTGTACAATCTTGGCGGCAGTTTACGGGAGAACGGACAAAGATTAAGGTACCGAGGTCGCGTCGTTCCCCGCCAAGGAATCGTTCCTTTCATGGTTTTTGTGCGAGGACTACTCCTTGTGCTGGGAACGACCATATGTGGGCACTGCTCTGATTTCTGAAGAAACTATTAATTGGTCGTTAAGCTGTGTTCAAGTAATAGGGAAGTAGCAGATTCTATATAATGTAAGCCATATTTGCTTTCCCCATGTAGGTGGGATTAAAATTTATTCTTTGAATTTCACTTGGAAGAAATATATACTTTGAAATATACTTTGAATTCATTTAAACACAGACTTTGTTGTGAAAACAGGGATTTCTTTACTTTCATCGTCACAAGTTAATCATGCAAAGCCAAGTTTTCTCAGATATCGGGTCATGGGTTTTCCACAAATGGATAAAGAAGAAATGATTGTTAGGATTATTAACGTGAGAAAGAATGTTAGTACATTGAAGATTGCGAGAGACTTACAGCGTTGCTCTGTTCTGGGAAACACATACATCTATAGACAAGGTCAACGGACAAGACTAAAATAAGGAAGCAAGTTCACAGGCTTAAATGCCAACTATTTTACAGTGCCTCCACACTGCATGGGAAAAACTAACTTAACACTTGATGTGAAGTGCAACACATGCATTGGATAGACTTTGAAGCAAGATAACAATGTAAACAAGTTTCTATTCTGTGGCGAATTACCAACTAAAGCATTGATGGCTGTACGGGCGTTGAGTCGCTGCCATCAACAGCATTGACGAGTAGCCTCGAGATTCGTGGAACAAGACGATTTCTTACAGAACATTTAGAGTTTGGCAGTGTTCATGTGATCTTGACGACGGTTAAGATTCATACATTTGCCAAATTCTTCATGGTCCTGTACACTTTCGAATACAAGATAATTGTAATGTTGTCGCAGAGACGTCTCTCCAGAGAACATAATAGGCAAATCTACACAAGCCAACTTTGAATGTGGAATCTGATGGTGTGGCCCAGCCTAAAGTGGGCCTTCGATGACGTAATTTCAAGTTTTGTTTGAAGAATTTTAAGCACAGATTTACCACTCTTATGAGAGATGCACTGATGACTTAAGTGGAACCGGCCAAACTTATAATGTCAAGTACTTGACAAACAATTGAAATATTCAAGTCATGTTTTCATAACCATACACAAATTGATATTTGATATATGAATTGAATATTTTAAGATGTTGCAATAAGTTAATGTGAAGGCCGACATACATATTTGGGTGAAGATACTTGGTATCGTTCTGTTAATTCATCTCCAGAGAATGTACCCTATATTATTCTAATTGTAATCTTTTTCCAATGTTATATTATTAAGCTTTTGTAGCACTAGAACTCATTGTAAGAATAACTTGTACAGATAGCTTGGAAAACCTAGCCCAGGACTTAGTTAATTGTGGAAATAATTGAATAATTATTCAAGCATCATGGAAATTGTTTGCATGTGAGATTAGATACAATTTTTCATGGACTACTTATATATATATATTTATGTGTTATTAAATAATAGGTACCCTTGTATGTTTTGTATTGTCATAAATATTTAATGAGCAACTTAAATTCAAGCATGAAATGAATTTTTTTGCAACGAAATAATTTTGCACTGTGGACAAATATGAGACTTCATATGAAGGGTATAGTTTACTGGTTGATTTTTTAGTTTATTAATCTGATGTTAAACAAATATATTGGAGTAATGTGTAATTTTAAGCTTGTAATTCCATGATGCTCTTTTTGAATTTCTTGACATTTTGTGTGAGTTTCTAATTTGATCTTGCATATATCCATGCTTGCTTTAAGATTATCGTTTTTAAGTCAAATTGCACAATGTTGAAACTTGATTGTAGTTGTGGCATGAAGCTACTTGTCCCCTGTTGCATGTTCAGCTATTATGTTTGTACTACTGACTTTATTATATAGAAATCTGTGGACTTTATAATGCTAATAATAATTATGAGGACACTTATTAAATATTCAATTTTAGCTCGGCTGGTTATCTACCTTTGGAGCTGCTTGTGAGATCATGCAATGCTCATCGTAATTGCCTCAATAGCTACGGCCTGTTAGTTCTGGTTTGAATTTAGTAAAACTGCCTTAACTAGAATGTTTTGAAAGCATTGGATTTGGCCTCCTGACCCCCCCAAAAAGTGGGGGCAGAATTGCTTTAATATTTTATGATTTTTCCCCGACATCTGCGTATTCGATCTGCTGTGGAGATTTTGAAAACTTGGTGAATGTGGTCGAGGCTTCTGACGACCAGTCTCCCATGTAATCCCAGACACATTTTTGATAGTCTCAATCCGAACAGTCGTTGAAATAAAGGGCCTCTATAAGATTTATTATTGCCCTAAACATGCTAAATTACGAAACCAGTTGAGCATGTACATAATGGTCTTGTTCACTCACATTTACTATGATCATTAACAATGAATTTCTTTGTACTGTGTACGTGTACGGTTACTGTAACAATCCAGCCTTTAATCTAATATACCTACTTCTGGCTGGAATTAAACAAGGATGTTTACTTTACTACAGAGCATTATTGGAGAAATAAACACAATTGTATGTCATTGTACACATTTTCACTGTAATGTATCTGATCAACTTTGCTTCTAATAGATAGTTTGAGTATCAATATATACAAGCTGGTATAAGCTAGGGAATCTGTAGAAATATATTTGTGATGTTTGATTTTCTTTTTCCTGAGATCTTCCAAGTAAATAAGTTATTAAAACAGAGCACATTTGTGAAGTTTTACAGAGTATTTAAAGAGGAGTAAAATCACAAGGATCAAAGGATGCTAGTTGGCTCTTGTTGGAGGGTAAGCTAAGCTGTTTAAAATGGGAGTGGGGGTACATTTCAATTGTGTTGTGACTAAGGTTGTTGCAGATATATTTGGGGGGTTAAATATCGCGTTTAAGTTACTTCAACAAACTCTAAAATATCATTTGATAACAAGAGATGCTAGCAAACTTTGATCTTCATGTCTTGCATGGACATTTTACGGATCGTCTTGACTTGGCAAATATTTGTATCTCTGAATTGCAAGAATACAGCAATGGCTTGGACCAGGCCAGAGAAAAGATAGCCCAGGGTTGTCGAAACAGTGGTACGGTTTTGTCTGTTACTGAATAAATGTTGTTTTGTGGTGAGAAAAGTTTTGTTTGTTCGTTTTTTTTGGTACTATTCCGAGGCAACAGCTGGAAGGTATGACTTAGTTCGTTCATTTTTAATTAATTGAAGCAGGCAAAGAATGAACTGGAAATTATCGACCTCGGCACCCTTTCATGCATCCTGCCACCCCAGTGGCACTTAATTCCACTCGGGACTCGCTTCATGTGGTTCCCCTGGCACACATCTAGAGGGAAACTTGCACAAACAGTTTAAGAGCTATAAATTGAACAACGATAAAATCTATTTCAATGGATAGATTTTTACACCAATTTCATCGGGGAAAATGATTTCATTGGTTGGATGTTTGCAAGTTTCCCTCTAGATTGTTCCAGGGGTACCACATGAAGAGTCTTGAATGGAATTAAGTACTGCTGGGGTGCGAGGACCACTTACAAGTAGGGCATTTTTTTTACTGAATTGTTGCTCTGGTAATTGATTTTACACAAATATGATTGAAGTGTTTTAAACCCCAAAGTTATTACACATGGATGAAATGTGCCTGCAGCAACGTAAACAACAAAATGTTTCTAAAGTCGAACGAAGAATGATTGTCGAGGAAAATGTCAATCAGATTGGATTTTAGAGCTATTAAAAAATTAATTGGGCGGGTGGTAGTGCAGTGGTAGAACGGTAGAACTTCGGAGCCAAGGTTCCAGGTTAAAATCCCACCCCGGGGCCCCGGCATCAATGTTCGCGAAAGTTGCCTTTCTGACGCAATATTAATAGGATGCAGTTATCATCCTTGGTCTTGTCAGTACCAGCCGGTGCTCGTAGGTTTACTGCAACATTCAGCGCTATGGATGTTGCGGGTTTCCTCCTGCCCTAAACTGACAACTCGTGATACAAGTGAAAGAATCTTGAAAGCGACTCTTAACACCAATTCAAAAAAATGAAAATAAAAATAAAAATGTATTTCACTTGTCAAGTTTACAACAAAATCTCTGTATAGTTTATGGCGAGAGAAGCTACAACCTACTGTTGCAGTAAGAGTCGTAAGTTGCAACTGGTAGTTAACCCAAGGATGGCAAACTCTCCAAATCAGAAACGGTATACTGGGATCCTGACTGCAAGGTTATTAAACTTTTCAAGTATGATTTCATGCTAAATTTGTTTTGTTCACAAATTCCCAAAATACATTAGAATTGAGCATGAAATTGTACTCCGAGTAGTTTTGTAATCTCTGGGCCTGGCTGAAATAGTCACTTTTTGTGTTATTAGTCTAATGTGATAACTGCATACAATCGCAGATTAAGTTGTCGTTTTTGACCATTTTTGAATTTTGAATTAAAAATGCAAAGTGCATACACTTGGCATGCATATAATCGCTTTTGTACTTACAAATATCTATTCACTGCTGTAGGATGGGTAAATTTCCATTGCAGTTTACATTTCCAGTAAAACTTAAATAATCAGTACTGTAATATCTCAATTGTCTATAGACTAAGGGGGATAACTCTAATCATTGAACACGGTCAAAATAACCTTGCACAACTATATTAAAAGATATGAAATTATTGAAAACCAGTGGGATATGTGGAAAATTTAGCTGGTTAGCCAATATACTGGTGTAAACACATAAAATGTACATACTTTTAAATAAAGTATGTTTAACCATGAAATATGTAAATAAACTTGTGATTGTATGCATACAATCACGGTTTGTTGACATATTTTCCATGTCAAACTGGTTTACAAATTTTTCATAATTTTAATGTATCTTATTGTAGAACGACAAATGAATACGAAACAGGCAAATTTAGGTTGCAGTGGAATTTGATCTACTATACAGCGGTGACATGATTTTTGTACAAACATGATATGTCAAGGGAATGTACTCTGCAGTTGTAGCAAAGAACTAGTCCAAAAGAAGAATAAATATCTGTGATTGTAAGCCTTTAAAACTAAAAGCATCCATGTTGTTAACTTGTACTGACAATTCAAAACTTGTGCTTTTGGAAGACATCTTTGGATACCATATCAAAGTTAGTATTTCACTACGACTATATGTATATATACATAAAATAAGGCTTGTTGCATCAAAAATATTTAATTAGACTGTTAAACGACACATTTCTGAAAGTGACAGTCATGACTTAGGTTTGAATACGAGGCATGTTACAGTGTTTCCAGTACGTCCACCAAACTGAAACTGTGGTGTCGGTATTGTAGCGTGGAGGACGAAATCTGCAATAAAAATTGACAATATTGAGGCATTGTAACACAGGATTTTGACACCCTTACAATTGAGGCATTTTTTTCAGTGTAAATATCTCGCGAATGAAGAGCAATGAAGTTGAGGAAAGGTTGATAGTGTACTTTTGTGTTGGCATCAGTATCTAGCTAGATGTCATCAAGAAATTTCACAAAATATATATGGAACATCTGATTGCATATATTTCTCATAGGGAAATAAATATATATAAGGCCTTAGTTATTTGATTCCCCGATTTACATATTTTTCTGGGATCATTTTGGTTCAGACAGTCGAAAATATAAATATATATAATTTGATATTTTGGCCAGTCGGTCGGGTCCTATAATTTTTTTTAAAATAATTGGAGAGTATGAATGGTCAGTTGACAGAAAATAAATATAACTGATCAATATAATTGTCAATAATTGTTATGAGCACCAGTACACATGTTTAGATTAGACTTTTATTTTGCATATCTACCAGAAAATAATCAAATTGGCTTAAACTTTGTGTCCACCACTGTCTGGCAGTCTTTGTTCATGTTCAATGATGGATTATACGACCTTTTCCATCACCATTTATTATTATAATGTTCAAAAGACTTGTGCACTATTAGTAGAATATAATAAAAATAATTATTTTTATATTCCAAAGTGGAAAAAATCAGTGGAGTCAGTGGATCCGTAAACCAGGGAATCAAATAACTGTGGCCTTCTAAATAAAATAATAGTTTGAAAGTTCACACCAATCAACACAATTTCAAAAGCTTGCTAAATCAGGTCCTAAATTTAAAAAAAAAAAATTGGGTTCCTGATTCTTAACAAAAAATAACGAATATTCTATAATTCACTACCATACGAGTTGAAGGGAATCGATACCTGAACTAAAGAAGTCCTCTAATTGTTCCTTAGTCCAGTTGCAGGATGTTATTACAAAAAGGCCTCCAGGAAGCAGGAGTTGTTTCACGTTGTGGCAGTACGCGTGCCGTGCTGCTATGGAGTCGGCTGGCATCAGGCTGATGGCATCGTACGTGCCCTTGTCAATGCAGATCTTGTACCGTTTCTTCAGGCAGTCCTGGGAACTTCCTTTTACGTCTGCAATCAGATCTGCAGCCTACAAACAGGAATATAAATAAGCACCACTCTAGAAGTTTGTATTTGATGTTGGAAGATCTTCATATCGTAAGTCGCCACTGAAGGTTAGTATTAACTCAATTTTGAGATGTAATGCAGTACAACATTGGTAATACTTTTCTGATAAATGCACAAGGATTAAGTTGTAAAATATAGAATACAGACTGACTGCATACATTACTAGCTGTGCTCATAGAATGCAGACTTGGTAGTACAGTGAACCCTTGGTATACCGCTGGTTTATGGGTCCACGAAGTACCACCCGCGTTATTGCATACCAGCGTTATATGGAGAGGTCATGTGTTACAGTTGTTCATAGCGCATGTCAGCAGAGATCGCTGTCATAATAGTCACGGCTCACAGTCAACAGTCACGCTCAGTTGAGTAGATGACTAGACATGCTTAATTATCAATCAGTCTACATACTTTGATCACAGCGTCATTTCTTGCATCTCAATATTACCGGTACATTTCAAGGGAATCATATTTAATACAAAGCTCAATCGACCACCATTTTGTTTGTTGTACTTCCGGTATTAAAATCCGGACAATTTGGTAGATTCTGATTAAACATGTAGCAACTCTCTATATCACTAAAAACATTGTGATTATTGTTTATCACATATCGCTATCGCCATTTTGTATTTAGAAAATCCATGCTCAAGTCTAACAACTTCCTCAGGGTCTCCTATTGTGAAATAGATAGCATATTACGTATTGAAGTGTACTATAGGTATTACATACGTGTCAATCTAAAGAATATCAGTCGGTTACGATGATCAGCGTCTATCAACAGTAGCAGACGAAGGACTAGTTCCCCGCCAATGTTACACAATGAGCATGTGTAGCATCATAGGCATGGGACCAGTCTGCATACCCTTCTTACCTCAACGTCTCTAAATACACCTAGGTTTATATTGCTGTCCTCTACAAATACATATTGCTGTCCTCACCTCCAGGCTCTCTATGTCCTCCAGAAGGTTTGAGAGGACCATGATAACCATCACGTGAAGGTCGTTCCACTCGGGGTGAGACAGGAAGTCGATCAGACAACCAATCGCATCCAACTCACGCAACGCTGCTCGATTCTCACCTGAAAATTATCTTTATCTCTTTATTTATGTATTTATTGTTTTATGATGCTCAGGAATATTTCATCCATATGTGATGTCAGAAAAATAATCACTGACTCGCAATAAATATCAGACTTAAATTCACTTTTTTTCGATTGAAACTAAATTACAGTGTTTGCAGTAAATTTATTACATCATGTAATAAAATATATATGCTCAAAAAAATGTGTAGTTTGATAACGAAAAGTATATTATTTCAATATCATTACTTTTTTTTTTAGCAATATCTTCTACATTTTTAAACACCATGTACGTTTTTGATCAGTATACACAGTATATATGATATACTCTTCTTTTTTTTTGAGCAGTATTATATTCTATTTTTGTTTTGAGCAGTATATAAATGTTCTTACAGTCCTGTGAAGCTCTATGGAGGGCCAGTAGGGACAGTTTCTGTATAATGGCGTACTCTGATTTAATTAGATTCAACATCGGCTGCATTCCATCACATTCCCGGATCGCGCCACGAGTCTGGTAATCCTGGAAAACACAGAATTAGCTATTGAAAACAACTTTTTAGTACATGATTATATTACCACCGGCATCTAAAAATTCTAAATTTCCACTAGGAAATGGCAGTTTAACTCATTCTACCACTGAGAATATACTTCCGTTGGTTTGTTGCTTAATTAATGTCACAAAATAAATTATATGAATTTGTCAAAATTTACACATATTCATTATCCCAAAACAGAGGAGGTACTCTCTAATCATTAAACATCTGTATTATTAAATTCATACCAGGAGCATTTGAGCGAGCGCTTCGATGGCGTTTTTCTGTACATCTGGATCGTTTGAGCTCAGACATCTGACGAGGGGCTCGATCCCGTTGTTCTCGAATATCGTGACCTTACTGGTGAATTCTGTTGCTAGGTATGACAAACCAAGGGCAGAGAACTCATGCACCACTGTGTCTTCTGCAAGAAGTGAAGAGAAAATATACAGAGGACGTTTTTTTCAGATGGGTCAGATGTGTGTGACCCTTGAAATCCCCAAATTGATATAAATTGTATGGAAACTTGGAAATCTACCAGCCTGAATAATTATTAAAATAACATTTATTTTCAAAACATGAAATTTATACTAGCTCTAGAGGATTATCTAGCTTTAATATCAGAAGAAATGGCTCGGGTTAGCACGCTTGAGTGTTAACTTTCAAAAAAGTAATAATCTGTCACTTTGTCTTAATAATTTGTTATTATGATAGTATGCAAACAGACAATAGCGTTGATCCATATTCCTATTGACATTTCATCCACGTACATCGTTTCATGATATCATTTATATATTAATACCTAAATACAAAGGTGTCACATGCATTGTGCTTGCTTTGGTAAGCTATTGTTTGTCGGACACTTACCATGTGGCTAATCAAATTATGACCAACTTTATGCGTAGTTGTAACATGATTGGCTGCCGGGTACCTGGGAGTCTGACAGCTCATGATATCATGATTATTGTATAGAAATATTTAAAATATCAAAAAAGCTGTACCTTCTGGCTGTAGAAGATTTACAAAAGCTGCCGTAGAATCAGTTCTCTTCCTCAAGGCTTTCCTTACTTCAGCTGAAATGAAAACATAATTTTGGGACTACTACGACAAGCAGAAAAAAAATAGTGAAATGTAATTTTGACATTATTATACAACCATGGGTGGCAAAATATTGGTAGTGATTAAGCAGAGCCTGTAAAACTTTGGGCTGTAATCAATTCACAACTCTAGTGTCCTGAGTGTTAGGTCATGGAGCATGCACAGTGAGTACTTGAGGAGTTCACGCAGAGTAAATCAATATGTGAAAACTTAAAATTAATAATTAAATTGACTCACTATTTCCACTGACCCGCTTTCTCATCCATAATTATTGTCAACATGTTACAAGAAACAAGAAAGATGTAACATTTCTTTTTGGTAATGCACCTGTGCTTCTATTCGCCATCTCACAGCTCTCATTCATGTGTTTACTTCCGCCAAAGTGGGGAGTATACCCCTGACCTCTCCTGACCTCACATGGGAGGAACACGAGGTGTTCTATTGGTAATTCCATCACTCGAGTGTCACCCTAGGGTTGATCAAGTCATGAATTGAATTCAGCCTTGGAGATCTTGGGCTTATCAAACACCAATATCAAATCCAAAGAACACAACACTCTATGTAACTCAGAACAGGGAATCCAAGGTTAATAGCTATTAATTAATACACACAATGGACCAATGGTAATCTGGTAATGGTCAAATGATAACTTTGTACACGACTTCCGACAACGGTAAAATGTCACTCACGATGTGCACATAGAACACCGAGAGCCATGCATGAGTTCCGTCTGACGGTCTTGTCTTCACCCTGCATCAGTCGAAGCAATGGGTCTATTGCATCCAGATCCAATAATGTCTTCTTGTTCTCATCACCTATGAAGAATAAATATACTTAACAAAATAAATTAAGGGCTGGCAGATATTTTGTGGGGAAGCTTTCTACCAAATTTGGAACTCGGCTTGAGGAACCTGGTGCCATTCTTCTTAATATATACATCTACAAGTTCTTGGAGTACTTGGATCCTGTAGATGGTTGGAAATTCTTCATTGTTAAAATTATATAAAGCTAAATTTATATATCCGCAAAACTCTCCTGGCCCGTAATAACAAGAATAATGTGCAAATTTATATTTTACCAAATCCATGCTTGAGAGCATGTTCATAGCGCTACATTATTACCCTGGTTAATGGATCAGTATGCGGTCATTTGACCATCTGAAATTGTCACCACCCACCCATAGAATTTCTATACTATAGGGAGAGATCCATAAGTGCATTCTACTATAGAAGTGGTTTGTGACAGGACTGGAAAAGGGCTCCATTCCACAGAACGATCATAGCACTACAAGAGTCGTAAATCCTAGAAATTAATATGGTGCTACGATCATTCTCTGGAACAGAAGCCCGGCCATTAGGTTACGAAACTTTTAGAGTATGATTTCATGCTCAAGCTCAAATTTTACATGCCAGTTTGTGAAGAAAACTTTGAGGAGTATGAAATCATACTCCAAAACCTTTTTTTAATCTTGGGGCCTGGTGCGGTATTGATAAAGATTCTTAAATGCTTAAGAATTCTTAAATCTGCTTTTATTCTAAGATTTTATGAAAGTTACGCTCAACTTTGAGAATTTTCTTAAGAGTTATTAATAAACAGTCCTAGCTCTTAGAACTCTCTAAAAAAAGTTCTGTCCTCTGCACTATTTCTATGGACTTGGCAAAATGTTACTCTAAGAATTTTTATAAATTACTTTTAAGATTTTCTAAGAGTAACTTTTAAGAGTTTTTTAGCCATTCTAAGATTTCTTTTAAGAAAATTCTTACAATCTTTATGAATACTGCCCCAGATCTCAATATTTCTTCTAAATAGTGAACAGATTTTATGTGCATATTCAACTCACATTTGTCGACAAACTTGTAGATGGCTTCACATGCTTTTGCCTGCACGTCTTCCTCTGGACTGTTTAACATGAGAACCACAGTAGCTGCCTGCCGACTCTCTACCAGCAGTGTGTCAAACTAGTACAGAAAACACCATTAACACTCTTCATGCTGGATTAGGCACAGACACTGCTCTTTAGTGCATCTCCAGTTGCCTCCAGCATGGAGAGAGTTAAATGAAATTACAGTGCATGTGTGTATACAGTTAGACAGCAGCAAAATTATTGATACCATGTAATGTTGAAATATACATGAAATGCTGAAACATATACATGTAATGATGTATATATGCAAAATATGGAAATTTGATTTGATTTTGATATAACATGTATCATGTATTAATAAATCTTTGAAAATTAAACAACAATAATAAAAATAAAAATAATAATAATAATTCAAGACTTGAAACGGCACTATTTCTGGGATAATTATTATGAAAATATGTCATTCTGCATAGGTTGTGATAGCGCAGTGTACAAAGCATCAATGCTTACCACATCTTCTGGTGGAGCCTTCTTATCTTCCTTTACCTTCTTCCCCATTGTTAACCTGCAGTGACAAACTTATTGCACTACCTTGTGATAAGATTGATCATATGTAAATAACATACAATGAGAAATATATAGCACAGTTATTCATCCACTTTATGGCTATTATTTGTTTAATTATTCATAGATCCATCTATGCCGTGGAATGGAACAAGCTTCCCACAGAACTTCGATCCTGTCCAGACTACCCGCCTTTCAAAGCCCTTCTGAAGACTCATCTCTTCCACTAAGCCTATCCCTAGTGACTGTCTTTCTCTGCGCTTCGAGCATGTGTTTTTCCACATGGAGTCCAGCGCATTAGAAATGCACTATTATTATTATTATTATTATTATTATTATCTACATCATGTATATTTAGAATAGTCATAGGTACATGTATGATAATCTGAGCATCTTGACGATGTACTAGTCTGACAGTATACACGATTTTCCAATGTTCTGGGGCCCGTTGCACAGAATAGTTTAGCTAGTGATTGGAAGTCAAATAGTTGGAAACTGCTTTTAGTCAATGTTGACGTCATTCATGAAATGTCACTATGCTCCTTTGCACTAATTGTCTGCCTATCAATATACTTACTGTGAGTAGCAGAAACATTTGGTGACATTTGGGCAACATCACAGAGCAAATCTAATTAATAAATAGCAAATTTACGTTCTCACTAACACATAAATAATAAGTGTGGCAAGGACAGTCTTCAGTTTAACACATCAACAAAACATGCATGTCATATTCAGAGTGTTCCTGGGTGATATATTCGCTCAAAAACACTAATACTAATTTAGAGGCTAGAAAGATGTGGTCATTGAAGGAAATAATATTGCAAAATTTCGATATTATTATTTGTATATTTGCATATGACATGTATCATGATAATCATGCACGTTCATAGCCGGTCACTATTCAAAGCCACAATGAACACGAATTATAAATAAAAGATCGTATTTCATACTTCTTTTTTGTTGGTTTTAGATGTTTATAATTGGCCGATCCTCATGTTATGTCTTGATTTATTATAATCAAACACTCTAGCAGACGATTTAGAAACCTACATCCTAACAACCGACCTGGGACCATTAAAATCGACATGTTTGCTTCAATCATGTCATGGATAAAGTGTTAATTAAACTGAATGTATCACATACTATGAACATATCAACAAATATCGCCTTAGAATAATCTAAAACAAACCTGAGTGGAAGGAAAACAACCTAATTTAGTTGTTTTCAGAGAAGCGGAAG
>JAUTBT010039979.1:0-17363 GCA_032361225.1 Lepetodrilus schrolli | reverse complement strand
GATAGTATCTATAGATAGTGGTTAGTCACCATTCCACGTGTGGTTATTAAGTTATTAACATACTATTCAAAACATCGAATGCGTGATGTTATTATATTTAGGTCCATACATTTTAATTAGGTTATGTCTCATTTAAGAAAGTCCCATTTAAGACACCGACATTATACGATCTTTTTAAGTCAGGCCAGTTGTCCCAAATAAGATAGATGACTTTCCGTATGTCCTACAGCGAATTATAATACTTTCAAATTGGATAATACCATTAGAATAACGGGGTACATTCTAAGGTTTAGCAGCTGATTCCAAAATTCCAATAATTTTAGGTATATACAATGTTCCATAGTTTCTGAGTTACGTGCATTTGAGAATGTATTGGTATTCATCACCGATGTCATTGGCTATACATTGTATGGATAGTCTATTGTACAAACCTAACACTATGAAATTGTTGTTTTTTCAGGGACACCGCTATGGCTCTTTATCCACGTTGCTCCAATCAAAAACGAAAAAGACCAGGTAGTGTTATTTATGTGTTCCTTCAAAGACATAACAGCACTCAAACAGCCAATCGACGACGACGGCGATAAAGGTAATTACAGAATCCCCCCTCGTAAACGCATCTTGGTTTTAACCCTTTAAAGCCCGATGGCTGATAGATCAGTTGAAAATGCCCCCCCCCCACACACACACATTCACACACCCACACCCCCTTAAGCGCAATGACTGAGAGATCAGTTTAATATTTCACCTTCATTAAGCCCTAGTGACTGATAGATCAGTTCATCACACGTCTTTAAAATACGTGCCCTTTTGTATTTGCATAATGCAAAATTGGAGTAACTGCCAGAGTTCTGTTATTTATTCCGTTATGTGACTACTTAAAATGACGCAGCTACAAAAAGAATGTAGGAGGTCAGCCCTATGGCATCGCCGGGCCTTCCGTAGCTAGGACACTCTAATAGGTAAAGGCAGTATTTTCATTCAACCATTGACTGCCCGTCGGCTGATAAATCAGTTCAAAACATAGCACACCCAATTAAGGTCCGTTGACTGATAGATCAGTTCAAAAAGTAAATCCCTTTATGGCCCGTTAACTGATAAATCTATTATATATCTATATTATTTTATATATTCGTTGCCGGTGTTTAAACAAACAGACAGACAGAATATTTTATAAACGTCTCACCCTGGAAACATGTTTGTGCTCACTTGCAGCCGGACTAAGCAAGTTTGCCCGTCTGGCCAGATCTGTGACAAGAAACAGGTCGACACTCATGCAATTTTCTTCGCATATGCCAAATACAAAGTTTGACCAATCAAAACCGTCACAAATAGCAAACGTAAGTATTCCTACTAAAATCGAAATAATTGGTTAAATGATCTAAAATAGGGAGTGTGTCTTTGTTTATTCAAAGGAACAGAGTATATTAGTATGTATATATTTAGAAAATCACAATTTCTAATACAAAACTACAAAAACATATCTATTGCACTGTGTTTCCTGTAGATGATGAATCATATCTGTTTCACTGTGTTTCCTGTAGATGATGAATCATATCTGTTTCACTGTGTTCCCTGTAGATGATGAATATTATATCTGTTTCACTGTGTTTTATGTAGATGATGAACCTGAACACGGACGTCCTGCCTCAGTACAGACTGGAGGCTCCCAAGACACCTCCACACATCATACTCCACTACTGCCTATTCAAGACCATCTGGGACTGGATCATTTTGACATTGACCTTCTACACAGCCGTCATGGTGCCGTACAACGCGGCGTTCAAGATCAAGACCATGGACCAACTTCCGCTCCTGGTCATCGATAGCATGGTTGACGTCGTGTTCTTTGTGGACATCGTGCTTAACTTCCATACCACGTTCGTAGGATCAAGCGGAGAGGTCGTGTCAGATCCTAAGATCATAAGAATGAACTACTTAAAGAGCTGGTTCGTCATCGACCTCCTCTCGTGCTTACCATATGATGTGTTCAACGCTTTCCAGTATGTTGATGATGTAAGTGAACCTCTTTGGTCTGTAGGAAATTGTTATGTTCATTTTAAGCATCGGTCTATCAAACTGGTCTTCTAATGACATTAGAAAGATGCATTCTCTTAGGATACCACTGAAAACATTGCATAATGAGATGCGTTTAAAAGTACTCTGTGTTTCTTCTTCTTCTTCTTCTTCTTCTTCATATTACAGTGTATTCTATTTCTTCTTCTACTTCTTCGTCTTCTTAGCATTACTATGATCATAATGATTATTATTGTTGTTATTATTATTACCGTATTATTATTATTACCAGTATTATTTTATTATTATAGTAGTAGTAGTAGTGCCATTACAATTATTTTATTATTATTATTGTTATTATTATGGTAGTGTTCTTATTTTATTATTATTTTATTAATATTACCATTATTATTATTGATATTTGATTATTATTATTATTACCATTATTATTATTATTTGATTATTATTATTATTATTATGACCGCGAATATTGCTATTAATATATTATGCCATTTATCTTAGTTGCATGGCCTCTTATCAGTCTTTTGAATTAGTCTCTAACTAACATTCCCATCATTTCACTTTTCCTCCACAGGGTATCAGCACGCTGTTCAGCGCTCTTAAAGTGGTGCGACTTCTGCGGCTGGGCCGTGTGGTGCGAAAACTTGACCATTACCTTGAGTATGGAGCGGCCATGTTGGTCCTACTTATACTCGTGTTCATTCTGTTCGCTCACTGGTTCGCCTGCATCTGGTATTCCATCGGCAACGCTGAACTTGCGAACGACGTGGCGTACGGGTGGCTTCCGGAACTGGCGCAAATGACTAAGACACCCTTTATACGATCCAACACGTCGTCCGCGGACCAATTCAAAGGGGGTCCAACTAAAAGCATGCGTTACCTGACGTCGATGTACTTCACGCTCTCTTGTATGACTGGCGTCGGCTTTGGCAACGTTGCTGCCAACACTCAAACGGAAAAACTCTTCTCAATCTTCATGATGATCATTGGATGTAAGTGCCGCGTCTCAAACAAAACGAAGCCATCATCATTGGTCCATCCTCGAAACACAGGCCACTGTGCCTACGTAACATCCGCCAAATATGTTAAGTAGGCATAATGGCCGTACTATGAGTGGCGTAACTCGCTGTAATATAAGTTATATGACTGGTAGTTCTGAGATCCTTCCCTGGTTCCTAACGCTTTTCACAAAGCCATGATAACTTTAGTTGTAATTAGCTTTAAAATACGTTCTAAACAAGTGTTTCACAGCCATGTTAAAGAGATCGCTACGTGAGCGCACGCTATGCTCTCGTAGTAGATAAGAGAGCTTCATGAAACGATACCCTGAATGTTAAACATATTTCGGTTTATAGTTTATATCGCTTTGACGGATTTATTGTATTACTTAGTTTCCACAAGTATTCGCATTCGAATCTATAACGTCGTAACTTCGTGGTTTGTCTGTTAATCTGGCCCACGATTTCTCGAAACAAATTTGAGTTTGAGATTTTGCTCAGCTGAAATTTCTCCCATTGACTCAGTGCTGTAACGAGTACAATCTCAGCTGGCTTTGAGTTTTACTCAAATTACAGCACTGACTCAATGGGAGAAATCTCAGCTGAGCAAAATCTCAAACTCAAGTTTGTTTTGAGAAATCGGGGCCAGAAGTGGCACATAGAGATCACTCATTATGAAAAGACAATTTTGTACTCATGAAATCACATGGTAGGTTAATGTAGTCAAAGACGTCAAATAGCGCAAAAGAATACATTTTGTTTCGTTGACATATGGCATATTATGGGATTCTAACCAACTATGGCGACTTTGTGAAACGGGATCCGGATATTGCTAGTGACTCTATGTAATGCTATTATTAATTCATAACGATACAATAATTTTAAACAGCGTTATTAGGCAACAGTGATATAATTTACAGACATTGTTGTAGATATCTTCCATACAAGTACATATTCACCGTCGAATGCGTACAGTTAGACAATAGACATTGGGTCGTAATTTCCTAAGAGTAGTTATTAAAACCGACTAAAACATCTAAATGTATGCTGCAATAGTTTAAGGGAATAAAGCATAATTTGACGTGTATACATAATTACGGATACCTTACATCAAAGAGAATGTGGTAATGGACCTGAAGGTTAAATCGATGTTATATGCTTATTTTGGTTTAATTGAATCATGATTTAATCTGGCACTTGTGCCATTCATAATCGTGATGGTATAAGCAGATGGTATGTATGTTTCATGGCAGCTGTGACCACATTAAGTGCAGTTTTGTACATCAATCTTGAATGATGCATGGCAAGCATATACATTTAGACTGAATGCTTGAATCCCTTTGACCGAAATTATGTTTAAGGCCATTATAGACTAGACGATTTTTATCGCCGGAACAGTGTTGCTGCGATATTTGTTGCCTAGTGTATAGTAAGAAATCGCTTGTCTCCCATGTGTTTCGACGACGAAATTGAGATCGCCATGAATAGGAACATGTTCTATTCCGTATACGGTCGCCTATAATGTATAGCAAATTGTCGCGGAGACAGATGTTGCCGCAACTTATGGAAACATTGTTGCGGCGATAAAAATTGCCTAGTCTATACAGGCCTTAAGAAATAAATTTCAACTGGGATTGTATGTGGGAACAGATAGTAGTCATATAAATTGATTTAAAATTAATAAAACTTTAATCTACTCTAAAGTAAATATTACTGATACCAACCAATAGGTTTAACACAACTGTCTGTATAATACATAGATTTCCGAGTATATAATTTACTACGTAATCATAGATTCAGCCGTTCACTGAATGTTATTGACCAGCTCAACACATGTTTCGCGGGTCTTCTTTGAAATTGCCAAACACTGCCAAACAATGATAAAAATAGATAGTTTATTCATGCTTGTGTCGTTATATCACAACTGTTAAGTATTATATCATTTAAACAGAGTCCTAGTGAGTCCTTATGTTACAGTCTAGTTATCTTAAATCATTCATCGCTTTACAACTATTCTCCGAGAGAGAGAGAGAGAGAGAGAGAGAGAATGTGCGTGTGTTTGTGTGTCTGTGTTTGTGTGCGTGTGTGTGTGTATTTGTGTGTGTCTGTTTGTGTGTGTGCGTGGGTGTGTGTGTGTGTGCGTGTGTGTTTGTGTATGTGTGTGCCTGTGTGTGTGTGTGTGTCTGTATGTGTATGTGTGTGTGTTTGTGTGTGTGTGCTGTCCGAGTTTGGAGAAAACAGAGTTCATGGTTGTCAAGGAAACCCAATAATCTTTGGAAAAGCATCATTTCAACAAGCTAAAATCGATGAAGGGAATGTATAGTAAAGACACCATTAGGATAATGGTTGTAATGCTATTCACAATACCTACATGTAGTATTCTTTCTCATCCGACTTAATGTAATCAGTAGGAAAGGTTATTGTAATTAATGGTCATGTGCTTTTTCACATCTTTGTATCGAAGATGGTACTCTAAATATTCTGTCGTGTGTCGTTTATGTCATACATGATCATCAACATATATAAATATAAATTGTGTAGTCGAATAATTAGTTTTTAGAAATCAATGTCCACGTTGTGATTTATCGTACAGTAACCCCCGGCATACCATTCTGTTTAAGTTTCTATTAAAAGTGTAACACTCCGTTCTTAAACGATAGCGGCACTTAGAATGCACCGAAAATAAATATTTAACTATGTGGTATATCATTCTTTTAATATCGACTGCGAATCGTTCTTTGCCATACATATTCATCATTATCATCATCATCATCATCATCATCATCATCATCATATTTATTAAATTTCGCCGCACATTGTGGTACAATAATTTGATTTTAAACAATCATCGAGGTACAACATAGCACATTTACATTGTCAATACTTTTAAACTGATAATCTGTCCTTATGTATCTATTGTAAGCGCCTCTGAGTCTCTGAATGAATATATGGCGCAAAACAGTATAAGTACATTATTGTTTATAATTATAATTATTATTATTATTATTATTATACTTGCAGCCCTGCTATACGCCACGATTTTCAGTAACGTAACGACGATATTCCAGCAGTTTTACGCCAGTTTTGCTCGCTATCACGACATGCTGAACAGTGTCAGAGAGTTCATGAAGTTGCACGATGTGCCCAAATCCCTCAGCGAACGTGTCATGGATTACATTGTGTCTACCTGGGCCATCACGAAAGGCATCGATGCGGCGAAGGTATGGACAAACATTTTGAAATGAGATTCAATTTATATATATATATATATATATATATATATATATAATATATAATATACTCAACAAAATAAATTAAGGGCCAGCAGATATTTGGTGAGGAAGCTTTCTACCATCTTTCGGAACTCGGCTTGAGGAATCTGATGCGATTCTTCTTCCAATGTGTCTGCAAATGCTTTAAGAATACCTGGAGCCTATATATATTTTTTGGAAAGTCTTCATTGTAAAAATAGTATAAGCAGGCTAATACCGGTAACCCGTAATTCATTTTGTTGAGCATATGTTATGAATGCATGTTAGTGTCTAAAAGAGGGAAGACACCAATACAACGACGACAGCAACACCATATATACTGAATGCCTGCAATATAGGCTCCCCTTGATAATTATGATTGTCAGTCGTTAATTCACTTTCTAATACCATTCGAGCTTCAATCATATCTGGTGCCTGGTGGTGTGAAAGAGGTAGTGGACAGAGGTAGTACACTATGAAGTTTACGCACTCCATGTAAGATGGTTCATGCATATTTTCAAAATACCAATTATATTTAGTTACTATTTTAGACACCAGTAATCAATGATTAGCTAAACCAATTTAATATCCACCGAAAGTATGATTCATAATGTGATAAAAAAAAATTAAAAAATACAATTAACACATTTACGAGAAATAATCGGAAGAACACAACCTTATGGGTAATATCAATAAAACATGATACATAATAGCAAATAATTTAGGGCCAACAACTACTATATTAGCAAGAGTATTATATATAGCTTGTTAGGGTATTTAGCATTATCTTGATCAGCGAGGGTTGCACGTAATGAAGTCCATTACATATTATTAATTCCATAGAGGATGGAAGAAGAAAAATATTTAAGTTTTTGCTATAACAAGCAAATTTCGATAACTGTGAGGTGCTTAATAAAGTATATATGCTCAAGACCAAAAGAAAGTACACCGATGAATAATTGCTAATAAAAGTAACAGAATAGATGTTACGTGGTACTTACGGGATATATTACAGATATAGTTCATATAATATAGATATATTGCATATAATTGTAACAATATACACACACTAAATAAATTCAAATTAACGATTGTGAATTTATATTTTTCTACGTAATGCCCAACGCAATCTCAAATGGCGATGTCGTAAAGTTACTAGTTCCTGCAGCATGAAGTCTACGTGGCACCGTTCGACGACTAATACGACGACCCGGGGAATATCTTGCAAATGACGTTACTCTTAGGAACCCTAATTGCGTAAATGTAACGTTCTACGGTGGCGGTCTTCCCTATGGGTTGTAACATTCGAATGACCGCTCCGAGGACGGTCCATGGTGGCACCAATCTGCCTTAATCTGCGCATGAGTCTGCATATTGTTGTTTTGTACAAGCAAACGTCGTAGTAATTACTGAAAATGAGGTTCCAGCTTGCACCATTCAAACGGCATATACTCGCTCTTGTTGTGTACGACGTGGGCTTTTTTCATCTTTTTCTTTGCAACGGAACTTTAACTTAGAAGTGTTTTAATAATCGTGGTAATTAGGAAACGAATAATGAACATGTTTTACGAAACACGCACGGAATTCACAATAAAACAATTTGTAGCGAAAATACTCGTGGGAATATGATACTTTTCAACAATTATGATTCACGTGATCATTAATAATAATAAATAATAATAATAATAATAATAATGTGAACATTTATATTGCGCCAAATCCACGCTCGAAAGCATGCTCACATTAACAATATATCTATATGAACATTTGATATTTAATTAAGCTAGGCTTTTCGATTTTTGCATAATTCTATCGGTGTACTTTCTTTTGGATCTGAGTATATATATAAAAATAATGGATCGAAAGCAAGTCTTCTCTGTTTATATTTAGAGTGTTCACAGCACACCGACAACGCTAGGCCCCCGTTCCACAGTCGGCACAGAACGCTCGCAGCGTTAACAAGGAATTACGACTCTCTTAGCGCTACGATTGTTCTGTGGAACGGGGCAGATGAGTTTTTGAAAAACATTAATATACATGCATGTGACACACTTATCTAAAAATAAATATGAAAGGAAAATGAAGTATAAACGTAAGTATAGTTAATACATACTGATAATTAGTGTTGATGTTAACTACTGTATTACGGAAGTCATAATTAGACATCGTACTTTGACTCCCATCAAACTTCAATAAGATCCGGTTAACGAACTCATTTATAATATTAATTGTTTGCTTCAATTTGTTCAGTTTATTAACATGGTTTATCGACAGGTTAATAAGTTGCGTTGACCAATGTCTCCGCTCAAGAGGTGCCATTGTCGTAGTCGTTTCCAATTGTCGTGGTACTCGCATTCTATTGGCTGATTCCACATTAAGCAATCACCCGAAACGTTCACCCTGTCCTATTACTATTTGCTTGACATGTCGTATCATTTGTTATTGGACTAATGGCCTATTTAGGGCCATAGTTAGTAACCATGCTATTTATAAGGCACATTGTGCTGGGGTTTCTTTTAACCCACTTCACTCGCAATTTGTGGGTTCTATTGTATCTGATCATTTCAAGTTGAGATGTTACAATACCTGTATATTACTATAGTATATAGTATATAACAGCTCCCTAGATGACCTCGTCGGAATCTTAAATTTACAAATATACTATTATTATAATATATATTATTACAGAAAATAATAGCATACCTTTAGAATAGTTATATTTTTGCTTTATGCACATTATGTTCACATTCTATTTCTAAATAGTGCATACATTTAGTTGAAATATTGAAACATTACCAGTGTTCCATTCTTCATTGATCGGAGTACAATATATATGCAACTATTCGCCAAATATTGATTAATAATAGTATTACTTTAAAACACATATCCGAGATAAAACGATAGGGAAATTATAGTTCAACAAAATATACTGGTGGTAACATCGGGTAGTTTCGTCGATATATAGTATCGATATATCGATTGTCAAGACAAGTGTAACTAAATTGATTGATGGAGTCCATATGTTGAGCGATACAGCGCCCCTGGCGGTTGAATCAACAGAATAGAAACCACGTGAACAAACATGTTTTAACTTGTTCTGTTGCGCCACATCTTTAGATTACATTCAGCCCCAGCTGTGAAATTACGATACAATAAAATAGGTTGTAATGTTTATTTGGATGTATCTTAAACTTTCAATGTGACATATTTTGGTTCTTCAAAACTGACCGGTAGTTAATCTGATACTTCTTTATTGAAATACCTAAAGAAATACCTAAAACAAATACCTAAAAAAAAACAACCTAAAAACATATGGCATTAATATTATGAAAGCCGTTACAGCTCTCATATAAAGTATTACGGATTAGTTGAATTTTCGACATAGCAATAAAGGAAATTATATCTTGATATTAGTGCTCTTCTGTCGATAGCTAGGCTTTCTCATTGTATAATACAGGATCATGAAGATTAAACTTATATCACATCATATTTTTAACAGCCTCTGATATATAAAATCAATGTACGCAATTCCTGCGATGGACATCAGCGTGGTTCCGTGTTTTATGTCAATTAATTAGACGATGGAGGACGCTGAGATACGTCATAATCTTCCTTTCATCTAAATTAAATCCTCACGACTGTGCCCCTGTTATTATCATTATCATTCGACCCTAACTAGGTGTTCAATCAACTCGGAGATCATTCATTATACATAATCAAATTCAGTATTAGAGGAAACACGTATGGAACAACGTGGTTATGAAATAGCGTGTCGTTTATAATTTATTAGCCAAAAATTTGAATTGTAAATTCGCTATTAGAAATATGATAGGTTGCTCAGTATATTCTTCAGTGCATACTTTTGGTGAAATGGCGTCTTACCGTGTTTGAAACTCCTTAAAATGGTCCGACAGCTTTATAACAACATGCTCGTACATGTAGGTTATGTTTTGATGCAAAGTCAAAGCATTACACTTTCACCTTTATCAAGACAGATAATGTATACTGTGAGAATTATGACCTTCGATGATGTTGTGATTTTCGAGAATAATATTCTCTTCCAGAATGCATATATTTTACTACCCAATTTGTGACAAAAATACATATACCAAATAATACGATATAAGGAACAACAATAAATAACTATTATGATGTATTTGTTATTCACCTACACAGCCAGCGTATATTAGTATCGTCGCAAATGGGTGAAAGATTCCAGCAGCGACGTTAAACTAAATCATCACTCCCTCACTCGCGTATAGTAGCAGTAGTAAAGTACTAATTGTAGCATGTGTTATAATTTACAATATGTACCGGGTGATGTTTTTATATATAAAGGTCACGTAGCTGAAATATACGTCATCATTTTTTTCAGGTACTTAACTACTGTCCCAAAGACATGAAAGCTGACCTTTGTGTCCACTTGAACCGGAAGGTGTTCTTGGAGCATCCTGCATTCCGATTGGCTAGTGACGGTTGTTTGCGCGCTCTGGCCATGCACTTCAACATGACCCACAGTGCACCGGGCGATCTCATCTTCCACCAAGGCGAGAGTCTCGATGCCCTCTGTTTTGTGGTTTCCGGGTCATTGGAGGTCATTCAAGACGAAGAGGTCGTGGCTATACTTAGTAAGTAAATGCAGTCCTGATCTTGGCTATATGTAGACAGATACTTCCCTAGTATTTCCGGAACAGGGGTCTAATGTTCCTCATGACGTTCCTAATTAATATGACGAACAATGGAATCCTGTTATGAAGCTCCTGGGGGAGGTATTTTTCCACCTATAGCATGAATTTCCAGATAGCAAACGAAAATTTGGCCCAACATTGACCCAATGTCAGTTTATGTTGGCATCGACATCGGGCCAGTATTGGCATACTGTAAATCATGAAATTAATGCGTCACTAATTTAATGCGACCTCAAGCTTTTAGACATGAATGCTACAACAATTAAATGCGATCGATTATGTTTTTCACCGGACCAACCTTTCATTATTTTACATAATGCGTAGGAATTGAATGCGGCCATACGCACACATCGGCCTATATGTAACTTAATGTCGGCCCGAGGTGGTCCACATTGACCCAATCATATATAGGAGAGTTTCTGCTTCGAAAAAAAACAAACATATATAACATTAATGTGTCTGTCATAATGACCCCCTCAAGAAGCAACGATCTTGATTCTGTATATTCTATATAAATATGTATGCTCTCTTTCAGCAGTAGAACGTTGTTAGTCATTGGGGCACCATATTCAGAAATAATTTTACACATATTGTTTAAATTAAAGCTCATTTGTTACCGGTTGCCTTTTTTTGCAGGTAAAGGCGATGTTTTTGGCGACAAGTTTTGGAAGGAGCAGACGATTGGACAATCCACGGCCAACGTGCGCGCTTTGACCTACTGTGACCTTCACTCAATCAAGCGAGATCGTCTGCTCGAGGTCCTCGAGTTCTACCACGCATTCGCCAACTCGTTCGCCAGGAATCTGACTCTCACCTACAATCTACGACACAGAGTAAGTTATTGTGGGAAACATTGAATCTTAGTTACTGTAAATCAGGAAATTAATGCGTCACTAATTTAATGCCACCCCAAGCTTTTGGACATAAATGCGACAACAATTAAATGCGATCGACCAGGCCTCTATTCATGGTTTTTTTCCCGGACGTACCTTTCATTATTTTTAATAATGAAATTATTTTCAAACGTGCACATATCAGTTCGTTACTTTAATACCCATGTTCATCCATCAGTGTTATTATCATTAACTGATAGGCGGCTCTTCAATGTCATTACCGCTGATAGTCTACCCCAAGACCAAATCGTAATATATATCTACATAATTTTTAAGAAAGCAAACTTGCAAATATTCATGGAGAATGTCTTTCTAACGTAGGAGTTGAAGGTGGCCGCCATGACGTCATAGTGATCACAACTTTAAAGTACGGTACAAACAGGCCTACAAACATTTTGATTGAATTTACATCACACAACTTATCTGTGGTGACTTGGTCGACTTACTGGAGTGCGATCTCCTCTGGGACTGATTCGTTCAGGATTTCTAAGCTGTGCAGAATCCAGTAGCATATCCATGGCCGACTGGCATCCAAACACTGGACACCAAAATAAATACAAAATTTATCATTTTAAAAAAGTAATTAAATCAACAAATAGTCATTTAAATACCATCACTGAATACCAAAGCAATTATGAAATTTGCACAGCAATAAAACTTTATTTTAAATCAAAAATAGTTATTTTGTCATTTAAATCCTTCTCTGAATACTAAAACAAGTCTGATATTTATTTTTTTAATTTGAAACAAAACATTTTTCTTTAATACTCTATGTACTTGATCAGTTGATAGCCAAATTCAAATTAACAAACTTATCATTTCATTCATTTCTTTATTTTACAATGCAATATATCATGATATATATTAATTATTTAACATGCCTACCTCATAGGAAGATGACAGATGTTTCAAACCTTTCCATAGGAACACCAGGTGTGATTCTCGTTCTAACTTTGGAAATCTGTTCATATCATAAATACGATAAACAAAAATTGCACAATCATAATAATGTCAATCAATGTCATACAGTAATGTCATTTCAATAATTAGTGAACTTGATGAAGCTTCCATTATTTATACATACATGTATACAGAACACTGTCCAGGGTCAATGTTCCTGAAGCCATGTTGTATGAAACAACATCCGTTAATCCATCGTGGACGAAATTTTGATGTGCCGAAATTGTCAATTTTTTTTCCACAATGACTTAATGGTATCATAAATGTAGTTGATGCATAAATTGATGTTTACATCATTTCCTACTACAGTCGACCACCGTTTATCCGGGCAATTGCATTCCAGGTAAAATCGTGCTGGTAACTGAATTTCCGGATGTCTGAATTTAGCAAGAGTTGCCATTCATCACAGATTGTACACGGATTTTGCTACACCCGTTATTGTGACTTAACCCCCTCCCTGCAGGATTAGACACAGGCACTGCACTTTAGGGTATCTCTGGTTGCCTGCAGCAGGGAGAGGGTTAAACAAACAGTCTACTATAGCAATTGTTGTTTTCTTATATGGCATGAAACGGAAAACGAATTTCCGGTTATCTGAGTCATTTTATATAGGAACATATTTGTTCCCAGTAAAAACCGTGCGGATAGCGAGGGGACCGGATATCTGAAGTCCGAATAAACGGGGGTCGACTTTATAGTAAAAGCATGATATATGCCCTGATTTAAGCCAGGACCATCATGAGCCCATCCCTTTTATTACTAAATTTGGCCGAATCTCAGTTCCAAAATGTATTTCATTAATTGCACAGACATCTATGCATTAATTTTGCAACCAAATACATTAATTTTGATGATCGTTTTGCGATAATTACTCTGTATTACTTCATTCAGCCATTATGTATTGACAGTTATGGAGCAGATGGATAACTAGTGGCAGTTCTGTAGCTAAAAAGTGCCCCGTTTACTATTTGGCTATCTATATGGCACACTTTAGCTACAAAGGATTGCAGTAATAAGCATCAACAAAAGTACGCACCAGATCTCAATGCGCTGGGTTAATCACTACGTGTGGCATAAATACACGGGGCAGAATGGATTCACTAACCATTATACTTCATGTCTCCATGCTTATTTTCAAAGAAAAATGTTGTTTTCACATAGTCTTTTATAAAATTCATCACCGATCATTCCCATCAACCGACTGCATCTTGTTAAAAATAGCACCAAATTGAGTAAAGCAAATTGGTCAAATACAGGGGGGGGCCATCACCACATTTGGAAGCTGTCTTTAGCAGACATCTTCACAGAAACGCCATAACATCGAGACCCGACGCAAGTACTAGACCAATCAGAAGGCATCGCACAGAATTACTTGAAATTGATGAAGATATAAAAGTTGAACTGTATTTATATCGAATTGACTCAAAACAATTTTTTTATGAATTTAAATAATAGTTGGTTGATATTATTTCATAAGACATAAATATATACTGATACAGTAGTGTGATTTGAATATAGTTAAATGTTCTACTAATAAGTTTCTTATGTGTTCCATGAAAATAGTGGAGTCCGTTTTCCCATGGTCATAGCTGTTCCATTTGTATTCTGGCTAGTGTTTACACAAGGCATCTACATGCGTTATCCAACAGGCCAATTTCGGCATGTTTAGGAACACAATATCTATATTCTGTACGGATTTCAGTCCAATGAAGTATGTTTCAACACATCAGAATCTATTAATCAGAAAATGTAATGCATCTGTATCGTTGTGTATCGATATGTAGCCTCGTGATGCGATACACGAATCGTGACACTGTGTATTGCGATGCACTGATGCATCGGTGAATCGTTGCACCCCTAGTGTATATGAATTTCCTTGAAATTACCTTAATCTTTAATCCAATGTGAATGACACTGATTATCAGCCTAATCTGGTTTGAGCCCTTCCTAACTTACTAAACAAAGTAAGTCTACATTATGAAATGAACCCTCACAAAATTTATCGTCCGGATATCTGAAAAGAAATTGTACATAATTTGTCTATAATTTAGTTCCTGGAAATGTCCGACCGTAAACAGAAACTGAATTTCCAGTCATCCGAGTCATTTTAGATAGGAAAATATTGGTTCCCAGTAAAAACTGTCCAGATAGTGAGGGAACCGGATATCTGAAGTCCAGGTATATACGGGGATTGACTGTACTTCACATCAGTAACATTAGTAAAGCTTCACATACTGTACACGCATGCAGTATGTGCATTTCATCATTTATTAGTGAATCAGGCACTGCAAATTCAACAGATAATTGTGATTTCAGTGGAAAACAAGCCTGGGGTCTGGAGGGCCACATCCAGTGCAAATAAATCGACCCCTGGACAATGAAATCAGCAGATTTCCGAGAATCCGGAAAATTGCCATGCCTGGTGAATAATTGTCATAAATAGAAATATATAAATATTATACATACCCAGGATTAATATCAAGCTTGTCTTTGAAAGCTGTATACAACTGAGCAATTGATCGTTCAACTCGCATCTGTAGAAAATAACATTATTTCAAATTTTTCATACTAATTATTTATGAATGCTTAAATACAAGAAGTAATAATCTGGTCATTCTGGTAGAACTTGAGCTAGATTCATAAGAATCTTGTCTAAAGAATACGTTCAGTGGCTTACAATGTGATTTGTTGATTGAATTGTAGCTTAGATAGAGCCTTTTCCAAGATTATTTCACTGATAGGACAGCGTGTATTTGTTATGTGTACTAAACCACATTTCTACAGCAGAAGATTATTTCATACATATCATAGATGAATATAGTGAGTTAGTTATTGGTTTATGTCACAGCAGAAATATGTTGACCATATGTGACGAGTGAGTGAGTGAGTGAGTAAATTATTGTTTTACGTCACAAAGATGAAAATAAACAATATACCTGCAATGAAAGAGTTGGCCATTTGGGAAACCGTATATGCAGGGTGTAATTAAAATGGCTAGTGTTTCAATCCGTGGTGTTTTCTATGACCACCAATCATTTTTATTAATTACATGCATTTGAAAGTCTGAATGAGATCCAAATTCAATTTCAAATGATAAGGAATATCCATGGCTCTGGTGCCAGCCAATAAGAAACGTCAAACTCTTAAAAGGACACAACATAGGATTACAAAACCAAAAATATGAACTACATGTATGTTGCTGTTCAACTTACATGACAGTAACCATGGTAACAGTACTATAACATGTAATCAGTTTACACGGACAGTAGTTGACTTGCAACGTTTCTATAAGAAACATGTAGTAGTCATAGCGATAACAAACCAAGTGGGAGGTAAGCAGGTATGGCTTCGCGAGGGTTGGGAAAATCTTGGGGGATATGTTAATTAAGTGTAGAGGTCATATCTGAACCATATTATTGCCTATAATTGTAAGGAATACATTGAACCTTTGATATATCGAACTTTAACCCGAAAACGGGATCCTTTTCCTATATAATTTCGTTTTGGAAAAATTGACTTGCGTTTTTTTTTAAAGAAAACGAGAGTATACCTTAGTAATAGGGCAGTGCACAAAACAGATACGGAACAGCTACATGTGATTATGCTGTGGCGGCCATGGTATACAGTAGAACATATACAACATTATTTGCAGTGATTAGGCCTACACTATGTTCGGACACATTGAAGTGTAAATAAAACGTGCAGATAAAAATGCGGTTATGTCGTGGATGCATGACGTAGAATTTGCACGTGCAGGATATAGATTGAGGTGACTTACATCATTTAGACAATCTACCATTTATAGCCAGCCAGAATATACCGTGACATTCAAATAGTCTACGATGTTATTTTGTAAGTTGACTGGCAAGCAGACTGTGATGCTTGCGAATATATCAGTTGAAAATTAATTAAAATATTATTTAAGATCTAATACTGAAAGTAAAGATCGAACGCGTTGAATACCTTGACCGATTTAAATATGCTACCATAGGCTTCATTCAGGAACCAGTTGAAAGTTAGAAGTTTTCCCAGACAGAATAACAATTTAGTATAATTTTGGAATATTTATATAGATTTATCCTTGATCTAGTCCAGTATTTTCTATTTGTATTTGGACTGCAATGAAAACTGCCATGAATTGATGTAAAACCTGAAAGGTTGTACCTGAGTTCTATTCCACAGAACAATACGTAGGTTAGTTAACGTGGAGTTACTACTCTCGTTCTACGTGCCATCGCCAGGCCATTATTTGCTATTAATTAAATACATTATAGAGCACATGTTATCATACAGTTTCTAACAGGGACTACAGTAATTGAATTAACAAGGATACGTGGCGTACATCTAGATGTGCATCGGAGACGCACAGCATGATATACGTGCGTGTGGTTGGATGTGTGCATCCTGGTTCCCGGTCACGTGGGCTACCGCGTTGCTGCATACTGACCCTGGTAATGATTGTCGAATGGCGGCTTGTGATTCAGTTCAAACATGGCGACAATGAGTAGGTATTTTACCGTGTGGGCTTACTGAGAA